>JAJEJO010004236.1:0-37984 GCA_020662805.1 Glaucomys volans
GATGATAATGTGATTTTTATTCTTGATTCTATTAACATGCTGCATGTTAACTAATTTGTGTATGTTGAACCATTCTTGCCATCTGGAATAAAACCAATGTGATCATGGTGCATGATCTCTTTTTTGTTCTCCACATTTTTATTGGTGCATTATAGTTGTATGTAATGGTGGAATTTGTTGTTACACAACAAATTGTTATATTGTGTTCATGCACACAATATAACAATATAATTTGGTGAATATCCTTCCCTTTGCCCTTCTCTTCCCTAACCCCTATCCCCATCCCTTTTCTCTTTTCTACTGGTATGATTTCTCTAATGTACTGTTGAATTTGATTTGCAAGTATTTTGTTGAGAATTTTTGCATCTATGTTCATCAGAGATATTGGTCTATAATTTTCTTTTTAAATTGTGTCCTTTTCAGGTTTTGGTTAGCAGGGTTACACTGGCTTTGAAGAATAAGTTTGGAAGGGCTTCTTGTCTTTCTTTTTATGAACTAGTTTACATAGCAGTGGTATTAATTCTTCTTTTAAAGTCTGGTAAAATTCAGCAGTGAACCCATCTAGTTCTGGGGTTTTCTTTGTTGGGAGATTTTTTATTGCTGCTTCAATTTCATTACTTCTATTGATCTATTTAGTTTTTTAATATCCTCTTGGTTCAATTTTGGTTATATATATTCTTGATAAAAGTTCTTTTTCAGGTACACATATTGTGAATATTTTCTCCTGATTTGCCTGTCTTTTCATTTATTTAACAATTTCTTTCTAAAAGTGTTTTTTATTTTAATTGAATCCAGCTTACCATTTTATGGTTCATATTGATTATATTCTACTTAATAAACTTTTGTCTATCCCTAGGTCAAAAAGATTTTCTTCTATGTTTTCATTTATAACTACAATTTTTTAATTACAATTTTGTAATTGTAGCCTTTTTTCCTTTTGCTTAAAATATTTTGTAAACTTGGTACTTGGTACAAACATACAAAGAATTGTTATGTAGTCTTGAAAAATTGACCCCTTTGTTATATAACGTCCTCCTCCTTCATCTCTAGTCTTATTTCTTGTTTTGAATTCTACTTTGATGGATGTTCATAAAGCTGCTCCATCTTTCTTTTAATTAGTGCTAGCATGCTATGATCCTTTTCCATTCTTTTACTTTTAATCTATCTGTATCTTTACATTTAAAATGGGTTCCAGAGTCAGCATATTATTTTGTCTTGCTTTGATGTCAGTGTGATAATCTCTGTCTTTAGAGTATTTATGCTATTTGTGTATCATGTAATTATTAATAAGATGGTTTTAAATTTTCTATTTTTCCATGTGTTCACTGTTATCTTTTTGCTCCTTTTTTTGAGGAGTTTTTAGGGCTTCATTTTATCTTTGCCATTGGCTTATTACCCATTCCCATTCATTTTGGAATTTAAAAAATTTCAAATATTTTATATTTGTCTATAGGTTATTTTGGTTTTTTAAAAGTGTCTTTTGTTTCTCTCTTCGCTATATTCATACTTTCCTGCAAATACTTATACATTGTTATAGTACCTGTTTTGATGTTTTTCTTTACTAATTCTTTCATCTCTGTCATTTTTAAGTCTGTTTTCACTGGCTGACATTGTTGTTGTGGGTCATTTTCCAGTTTCTTGGCATGTTAGGTAAATTTTTTTTCAGATGGGGGTCTAGCTATGTTGTTCACACTGGTTTCATACTCTTGGGATTAAGAGATCCTCCTGCTTCAGCCTCCTAAGATTCTGGGACTGTAGGCATGCAACACCTTGCCTGGCCTCAATTTTTGATCAGATACTGGATGTTATGTTTGATATTGATTGTCTGGGTTTTGTTCTGCTAGACAAATAATTTACAGTCCAGTTTGGTTATTCTGAGGCTTATTTTAAAGTTTTGTTTGAGTGGGCACAGATTAGCCTTTATTGGAGGGGTAGTTTGATCCCACTACTTTGATGTGAGTTTTCCACAGTTGAATACTCAAATGACAAAAAGAGTCCTTTCCCTGTCTGATGGGAAGTAGAAATAGATCAATGCCTAATCCTATGTGAATTCTGGCACATGCTCAGATCATAAGTCCTTAGTCGCTCTTTTCCTCACTTGTAGAATCTCATACTAAGCAAGAGCATGTTAATGTTCCACAAAGACTCAAGTGGACATTTACGTAGAATTTGGGAGCTCCTATACTACACCTCTGGAACTCTGCTTCAGAATTTTTAACAATAATCAGGCTCCCTGAGCTCCAGACTCTCTCCTCAATTCAGAGAGATCTCCATGCTCTGCTTGGGATTCCCCCATTTCTCCTGCACGATCCAAATGTGCTTCTAGGCAAAAATCTGGGAGGGTGATAATATTCACCTCTTTTACTTTCCTATATCTGAAAAGGGTTATTTAATATATTTGTTAAGCTTTCTAATTGTTTAGGGCAGAGTAAATCCAATTTCTGTTCTACCATCCTGACCAGAAGCAAAACTCTGATCATTTATGCTTAACATGTATTCAACAAACATTTACCAAATACCTACTATGTGTCTTATCCTGGGGATTCAGAGCTAAATGATATTTAAAGGGGCTCACAGTCTGATTAAGGAGAAAGATATGAGCATCAGGTATTTTAACACAATGTTAAATAAATACAGCCCAGCTGTTCACAGTGAGTTATGGGTAGACAGAGAAAAGACAGCCCAAAACAGAGAGATGAAGAAACACCTTTTCCCAAGATTAGGTGGCCTTGAATCAAAACTTGGAAGAGGATTTAGTGTGTGAGTAAGTAGGAGGGTATGAAAGCTCCTGATGGGGAGCTTTCTCAATGGAACCAAAGGATAACCTGACCCTGGATCAGTTCTTTCCTTTCTCATAGACAAAGTTCCAAACCAGACTGTTACATCTAGGCTCTGGTATTACCAAATGAATTGATTCTAATACTGGAATAAATATATCCCTCCAAAGGGTGATTTGCATCTAAAATAATAATTTACTTACCAAATAACCTTCTATCCACACTCTTCCGACTGACGAAATTGTAGGGAGGTATTTGGAATTAAACTTCTGAGTTTTGTCTATAAATGTTTGTGAATAAATGTAAATAAGCTGAAATCTACAGAATATAACAAGACTATTTATGCCATTTATTTCAACCTCCATCATCATATAAACTGTGAAATAACCATCCTCTTTAAATGTTCATTGTTGGAGTACTAAAGGCATGGGAGTCAACTAGACAGACCATAGCTCTGATGGGCAGTCACTTTACTCCTTTTTGTGCAGTTGAAACTAGAAATTTTATGAAGACTTTCACTTGTTCCTGATTCCAGAAGCTTGGAGATAATTGAGGTTCTTTCAGTGAGGGAATTGTTTTTTATGGTTGCTAGGAAGTGAGTCCTTTGTTTCCAAAATGGTAGGGATTCCTGAAATAGGTAATGAAGAGATGGATAGATTAAGGAATGAGTGGATAGAAGGAAGAATAGATGTCTGGGTGTATTAATGACCTGCCTGCTCTACCTGTCATCTTTTCTTTTCTTTCTTTCTTTCTTTCTTTCTTTCTTTCTTTCTTTCTTTCTTTCTTTCTTTCTTCCTTCCTTCCTTCCTTCCTTCCTTCCTTCTTTCTTTCTTTCTTTCTTTCTTTCTTTCTTTCTTTCTTTCTCTCTCTCTCTCTCTCTCTCTCTCTCTCTCTCACTCTTTCTTTCTTTCTTTCTACCTACCTACCTATCTACTATCTATCATTTTGAGAACAGATGAAAGCAAAGTGATAAAAAGTAAGGTGGAAGAGTGTGGGCTTGAAGAACTGCAAAGAGAAATCAAGAGAGAACAGATAAGTGTAGTTAGTAGATAAATTGAAAACAGGAGAAATAAGAGCACACAGAAGAAATTATTTTCTTGGAAGACGGCAAGTCCCTTTCCATGTGCACAAGCACAGGGACTCTGAAGAGGTTAGATAGTTGAGAGCTGGCTCAGCTGGTGGCATCACAGAAGCTGGCACCATCAGAGGGTGGTGGACATTGTCCCAAGGCCAGCGAGAAAAATGCTTTTGCCGGTTCCCTTCCATCTGCAGTCCACTCTCTTATGTTCCTCTGTCTCTTGGTCAAATGTCAAAAGTCGTGATCTTCATTATATGTGGTACACTGCCATTTGTTATTGTTGAGATGTATTTCACATACAACAAAATCCACCCTTCCAAAGCATGCAGTTAGTGGTTGCTAGTGTCGTCAGAGTCTTGCAAACATCACAATTAATTTCATCATCCCCAGAAGATACCCCAAACCTCTTAGCAGTCATTCCCCATTCTCTCCTTCCCCAAGGCCCTGGTCATCACCATCTACTTTCTGTCTCAATAGATTTGCCTTTCTGGGCATTTCCTATGACTGAAATCATGCACATGCCCATTGTGCATATGGCCTTTCATGTAGTAGGGTTTTTAAAAAAGATTTTAATTAATGGACTTTATTTTTTAGAGCAGTTTTAGGCTTGAAAAAAAAAAAACTGAACAGAACATAGAATTCCCTTACCCTTTTTCCCCAACCGCTTTATACAAAGTTCCTCCTTACTGTCTTCTTTTGTACAGTCTTGACCATTTTTAAGTGTCCAGTATATTCACCCTGTTGTGCCAGTATGCTCTTGGTTGTTTTTGCTTTTCAGAAAGACAGAGAGGAGTCCTCAAGCCAAGGAGAAAAAAGTCATGCCTTTGCTGGAACCAAGAGCTCATGGCCTTTAATAGCAGTATCATTTCTCATTATTGTACAACAGCCCAGAGTGGCTGGCTTTGGCTTTGCATCTGTTCACTTTCCCTTGCCTTTCAGGAAGCTCGGTGAAAGCCCAGAGATCAGAGACTCTCCAAGAATAATATGCAGGTTCCTTCCTGACCTTGGTGGTGCAGCATTGATTTGTTCCCTTCCACTTTGGTAAATATTTTAAGGCATTGAATTGGATTTTAAATATTAGAGGCTTATTTTTATCCTGCATAAAACTTAAACTGAATTAACATCGAAAGCACTCAATGAGTCAAAGCTACCTACTTGTTGAATAAGTCTTTGTAAAAACTATTTTAATTCTTTGTAATACATTTGCTTCTTCTAAGCTCAGAGGCCATCTGATTTATAATATTTGGAATACTGACAAAATTCTCAAACATTTTTGCATGTAAGGGGGTGATTTAGGAATGATTCTAATGGGACTGGATTACTTTTTAATGAGTGCTGAGGGTAGAAAGTGAAAGGACATAATAAGATACTCTGAATTTTAGTTTATCTATATTTAGTAGAAAAACACTGGATTGGAAGTAGTCATCACTACTATTTGTTGAGTGATTAGTATGCAGCAAGTACTGTGCTAAGTATTATTACATGTGTTTTAAAACATATCAGTTTTATGAGTTAGATACTATTATCATTCTAATTTGGGGAGGATGATGAGGCTAAGAGAAATTAATTAACTTGCCCAAAGTACCTCATTTTGCGGATGAATTTAACTCTAGAATTGAAGTATTTTAAGTACTTACTGACATGAGAGTTGAATCAAGTAGATTCTCATCCTAATTATGTGGCTTGATGTAATTGGGCCTCATTTCCTTTATCTGAACAATGAAGGTTTTGGACCAAATCCTAATATGTGGCTGCCTTAGAAGTATGCTGCTTCATTGTCTTCAATATAGCCGGCTGTGGGAAGCACAGTTGACTGACAGCTCCCAGCCAATGACTAGCAGAGTAGGGGCACGGTGCTGGCCTATGGGGATTCCTCTAATGGGCAGGTTTGTCTCAGGAGCTCCCCATCTGCTGGCTGGGATTTTCTCAGAACTATTCTCCAATCTGAGGCTCTTCTTCTCAATTCTTATTTCCCTCTCTCCTTTGCAGGCATTAGACCCACACTGTGATCCAAAGTCTCTCCCAGCCTACTCACACTTCTCACCCAGCCCACTCCCACCTCTTCCTCACTTATCCTTTACAGAAATTTTCCTCTGTATAATTTCCTGAACATTTAATCTTGTCTTGGCATCTGCTACTCATAGGACCAGAACTAATACAACTTCTATCCTGGGGAGATTGAGAAAATATTTTAAAGAATTCAGAAATTTCCATGTTCAACAAGCAATGTCTTTGGAGTCTGGATCCTAGGTCTCACATGTATATGAACTGCAACTTTCCTAATAAATATGTATGATAAACATAATACAGAGTAATTTAAGAGCATGTAAGAGCTACTTTTGTCACAATGTATATTTTCAACCAGTGAATTTTAAAAGAATGTTGACAGAAGAGAACTTCATGTTTGAAAATATTGGGAGACATTGGGTCAGATGCACCATGATTACAGAACAGGGCTCAGAGTGTAAATTTCTGGCATCAGACAGATCTAGGTTTGAATTCTTATTATGCTTCTGGTTAACCACATTAGCTCAGGCAAATTCTATAATCTCTCTAGGTCTTTGTTTCCTCATCTATACAGTGGAGATACTAATAGCAAGTTCCTTAAAGAGTAATTGTGAAGTTAAATAAGAGAAATGAGTGTAAAGTTCTTTTCCTGGCTCAGAGCAAGTGTTCAATGAAAGTTCATTGGAGAACAGACAATTTACAGAGGAAGATCTACAAGCAATCAACAAATTAATGAAAAAATGTTCAACATCCCTAGTTATAAGAGAAATGCAAATCAAAACCACCTTAAGATTTCATCTTACCCCAATTAGAATGTCTTTTATTAAGAATACAGGAAACAACAGGTATTGGCGAGGACGTGGTGAAAAGGGTACACTCATACATTGCTGGTGGGATTGCAAGTTGGTGCAGCCACTCTGGAAAGCAGTGTGGAGATTCCTTGGAAAATTTGGAATGGATCCAACATTTGACCCAGCTATCCCACTCCTTGGCCTGTACCCAAAGAACTTAAAATCAGATTACTACAGTGATGCAGCCACATCAATGTTCATAGCTGCCCAATTCACAATAGCTAGATTGTGGAACCAACCTAGATGTCCTTCAATAATGAATGGATAAAGAAACTGTGGTATATATACACAGTGGAATATTACTCAACCATAAAGAAGAATAAAATTATGGCATTTGTAGGTAAATGGATGATGTTGGAGACTGTTATGCTAAGTGAGATTAGCCAATCCCAAAAATCCAAAGGCCAAATTGTCTCTCTGATAAGTGAATGATGATGCATAATGTGGGGTGGAAGGGTGGCAAGAATGGAGGAAGGATAGATAGCATAGAGGGAATGGAGGGGTGGGGTCGGGGTGGGGGGGTAAGAATAATAACAGAATGTGTGACAGACATCATTGCCCTGTGCACATGTATGAATGCACAGATGGTGTGACTCTACTTTGTGTACAACCAGAGAAACAATAGCTGCACTCCATTTGTGTTCAATGAATCAAAATTAAATAAATTAAAAAAATTCATTGGAATTATTGTCATTACTTATTCTTAGTGTCATCTTTTATATTCATTTTCATTTCTACCCAAAGATTATTTACATTGTATTCTATAGTCCTTGATTCTTACTTTATCAAAAAGGGAGATAGTGTTTCTTTTCTTCCTAAATAACGTGGTTCATGCTTCTCTAGGAAGTGCATTCCATGTTTAATATACTGCTACTCCTTTGAGTTAGACCTTTGTAACCAACTGAGCTTTCACTTAACCATCTGGAATAATCATTACCTTAGTAAATATCCTTTTACTCAAACTAGTTCCATAGTACCAACATGAAGCATTGAGAAAATCTGTCATTCGCACAACCCCATCTCAAACAGATGACTATTTCACATGGACTTATGGATTTGCATTTCGGGGATAGGGCAGTTTTCAGAAATATATAAATAATTATTTACTAGAGGCTGATTTTATAGTTGACAGCAAAAATTCTTATGTGGTGGCTCATTAGTGAGACAGGTGCAAGGACAGCTGTTCTAATTAATGTGTTAGGAATCCCCATTCCTGATTTCCATTAGGAATTAGAGAAAAGCTTTGCTATCTACCTGATTCCACAGAAGATTATGCTGAGAAGTAGTCATTAGGACTGTAGTTAGATGAAGGTAACAGAATATGTCACTTCAGTGGTTTAAACGGACAGTATATTTTTTCTCATATAGAATGAAATTGGGAATCAGTGTTGGTTTATCAGCTTTGCACTGTCTGCATTTATATCCCTGTGATTGTTGTGACCTTTTTTTCACTGTTCCTAAATGGCTACAGTAATTCCAATCGTCATGCACACAGTCAAGGTGAGAAGGAGTAAGGCGTCGGGCAAAACAGTACCAACATATCCTATGCAAACATCAGCATAAGCAGACCTCATGCTTAAATCACTATCTTGGGCTGTGCCATGTGGTTCCCACCTAGCTGCAAAGGAAGCTGTGAAAGTAAGCATTTACCTGGGCATCTTGCACCCTAGCCATAGCTAAAATTCTGTTGCTAAAGAAACTATACTGGGAAGGCAACCAATATGATTTGGTCTCAGAGTCAAGGCAGGAACATAATTGGTGTTTATGACTTGGATCCACTTTCTTTTTCATCAAAAGAATGAGAATAACAATAAATGTTGTAGTAAATACATTGGAGATCAAAACACGCTCTATCAGACTTCAAAGACTTCTCTCTAAGCTTCCACAATATGAACACATATTTGTGGATAAAACTTAGAAATCATAGTCACAAAGACATTTTTAGTGTTAACAATGAAACGGCATTATGATTCACCTGCAATTACAAAACTACAGAGTGTAAGAGAGATTCGTGTGAAATTGCCTGATTTCTTTGAAGCAATCAATTATATTTAGGGAAAAGTACATACGAGAATCTGTTTGAGAGGCAGTTGTAATTCACTGAAATTTGTTATCCCCAAATTTATGAAGTTTAAGAAAAGAGATTCAAACCGTATCAGGAGCTTACCCAGAATATAAATAGATCTTATAGTCCTGAGGTGTGCAATATAAAATAGGCCATGTCTCCGGAGTTCCTTATGAAGATGCCTGCAATGTGAACTTTTGGACCCTGACTCTGCAAAAAATCATCCATCTTCAGAATTAGGTGGAACTGTAAAGTCAAGCAAAGTGTCTGGGATTTTTCCTTACATGTATGAAATTAACTATCTTTGTCAGAAATCAAAATTGGAATATGTAGTTTTCATTTCATTTATATTTTAAAGACTTTCAAAAATTAATTACATGCATGTCAGGGATAAAAGGAATATACCCATTTGATTAGTATACTTACTTTACTGATGTGATTCTCCCTTTCCATGATATCACTGATCTTCAAACTGTTAAGCCCTGATACTTTTCTTTTGAAAAATTAGTGTTATTTTCAAATTATATTCTTCATGGAAAATTTAAAAACTGCAGAAAAATAAAAGGAAAACTATAAATTATTTAAGACACTTATACACATTGTCTCAACCCTAATGACTCCTTGGCACAGCATCCAAGATGGATTTATACACAGATACACATGGATGGCCTGGGATGTAGTAGCAGTTCCCTAAATCTTGGGACACATAAAATCATGTTCCAACTTCAACTGATGCATTTGGGTGAGAATGTTTAGTTTACAGGCTAATTTGAAAATGGGAATGATTTCAGGGAGGGCAGATACATAGAAAAAAAGAGGAGGCAGTTATACAAGATTTTATTTTTATACTATGAGTGGATTTGGTACGTTATTTCTTTAAAATAAATAAATACATCTTACATCTGGAAGAGTTAAGTGATATAACTGAGGACACAGATAGTCACAGAACCAGAACTATAACTGGGGCTGTCTTATCCTTACGCTAATGAGTTCTGCCACTAAACATGGGTGACCAGATTATGTAAGTGAGCTACAGACACTTTCAGCTCTGTTTTTATATTTTCATATTTTATAGATAGTTGAGGAGTTAGAGCTATTTAAGAATAATTCTCCTCTTTCTTGATTTCATTTTTCACTTCCCTTCCCTTTCCTTCTGTTTCCTTCCCTCCTTTGGTCTCTTCCTTCCTTTTCTCTTTTAGGGGGATGGGTGGAGAGAGGTTCAAGGCATGAACTTGGGAATCAGACAGACCTGATTTGAATCCTGGGTTTGCCCTTCACTAGATATGGGACTTCAAGCAACTTCTTTGGACGCTTCCTGTCTCGGTTTCTTCATCTATGAAATTGAAGTAAACATACTTACCTTACAGTGTTATTAGGTGTGGTGACATTACAGTAACAAATAACTCCAATGATTTCAGTGGCTTTTGTTAACACCAGTTTAATTCCTACCAAGCAAAGACTGCTGTGGATTTGGGTGATTCTCCAGGGCTCAGCATCCAATTTCATGGCACTTGCATATTAACATGTTCTACAATCACCATGGTAATTAAATACTTCAGCCTTGCAGTGACATATATTGATTGCTCTGCTCACAGCTTTTAAAAACTAATAGTTTCATGGAAATGCCTAATTTCAGCAAGCTGGGGAAACTCAAGGCTCCTGTGTGCCCAGAATGTAAGGAGGAGTGAAAGTGTTGGCAAACAGCATTGAGAGCTGTCGAAGCCTGCTCCTCTCCACACCACAGGGCTGTCTTTCCTGAACATGGAATCTACTTCCCCTTCTCTAAGGAAACAACCCAGTAGTTCCATTTCACCACAGCTTCAAACTCAAGAGCACAGGATGAAGTGTACTTCAGATCCAAATTTGGCTTTTCTTGATCCAGAGCCCTATGACACAAAACAAATTCATCAAGACTACTGGTCAGTGATTTTATTTAACCACAGCAGCAATGGAGGTATCTCACCAATCACACGTGAACATCTTCCTCAGAACATTTTTATAGCCCAGAACACCCACTGTCTTTGCAGTTCAGCTTCTAGTCTTGGGGAAATCACTTCTCTTCTCAGTGCCTGTGGCTTATGTGAGATTGTTCTTGTCCTCCTCCTCCTAAGCATGGCCATATGATAGGGCCTAAAGAATGATTTTATTCTATTTACTGGCCACAGAGGTAGGCTCAGAGATGGGTATTTTACTTAAGTTGGTCCAGGAAAAGTGAATTAGAATTTTCTAATTAGAAATTCCATGGTGAAGGTGGTGGTATTCTCTGTTAGGTTGCTGAGGGTAAGATGAAAATCTGAATCAGCTGAAGGTTGTCTTAGGACCAATTCAAGAGCCTTCCAGGAATGGACCCAATAATGAGCTAAGAAGTGGCAAGAATGAGATAGAATTCTGCTGATGGTATTTGAGCCCCTCAATTCAGCTATTCGTTCCCTGACATCTTCAATGACTTGAATCAATAATCTACCTTTTTGCTTAACTTGGGATGCTTTGACTTTTATTATTTATAGTAGTAGGTTGACAAAGGATGCAAATTTTTCTTCTCAATGCATTCATATCCACTTTCCATGCAGCACTGAGGACTTTTTCACTCTGACTCTGGGCCTATTGCTGTGATTTGTTTGGACAAAGAGTTGTGCATAACCATGGGATGGAAGAGACTTGAGAAGCAGGTGCACAGGGGGGCTTGCCCTCTCCTGATGCACTTTGAACTCCTTGCCACTGTTGCCAGGTGAATAATACCAGATCACCTTGCTGAATAAGGAGAGATCAATGGAGCAGATAAGAGGTGTCCCAGCTGAGACATCCTAGATTAGTCAGACTCAGTCAATCCACTCACTGACCCCAGACAGTGGGAAAAAGCCCCATAGAGATCAGCCAAGCCCATCCACAGCAGAACAACTTCCCAGCAGTACCATAAACCAAACAACTGAGTTTGTTATGCAGCTAACTGATATCCTTACCAATAAGAGTGCTATCTGCAACCACCCTGCTGTGGTAGTTATCCTTTTATATCTTCTATAGTTCTCTTAAAAGCATATTAATTTCAATCCCCAGAATTCCAAAAAAAAGCATATTAACTTTGTGAAAGCCTGTAAGTACTCAATAATTATTTCTTAAATGAATGATAGACAAAAATTGAGGAACTTGAGAGACAATGTCTGTACTCCCAGAATTAAGTTCAGTGTTGAACATTTTAAGTATCAGGGAAGAGCTACTGAAATATGAAGCATAATTTCCAGCACCATTTGCAACTTTCATTTGGAAAATATTGGAATATTTTGGGGATGAAATATTTTTCTTATTGAGTTGTGAGTATATATATTCTAGATACAAGTCCTCTGTCAGATATAAATATGATGAATATTTACTTCCAATCTTGGACTTGCTTTTTTCATTCTTAATGGTGTTTTAGTCAGCTTCTTTGCTGCCATGACTGAAAGACCAGAACAATTGTAGAGGAGGAAATCTTTATTTAAGGACTTACCGTTGCAGAGTTATCAGTCCATAGACAGCCAGCTCTCTTCCTCAGGGTTGAAGGTGAGGCTGAACTTCATGGCAGAAGAATGTGGCAGAGGGGAGCAGCTCACATGATGATTGGGAAGCAGAGAGAGAAATTCCACTCACCAGACACAAAATATATACTCCAAAGACCTGTCTCCAATGCCCACCTCCTCTAGTCACACCCTACCTGCCTTCGGTTACCACGTAGGTAATCCCCATCAGGGGATTGATTCACTGATTGGGTTAAGGCTATCATAACCCAATCATTTCTCCTCTGAACCTTCTTGCACTGTCTCACATGTGAGGTTTTGAGGGACACCTCACATCCAAGCCATAACAAATAGTGTCTTTTAAAGGCAAATTTAAAATTTTTGATGAAGTCTAATCTATGGTTCATACATTTCTAAATGGTTTGTAAATTTTATGTTTAATTTCAGAAAATTTTACCTAATCCAAAGCTACAAAGATTTTCTCTTAGGCTGTTTGCCAGAAATGTTGTGTCTTTAGCTGTTGCATTTAAGACTGTAATTCATTTCAAATTAAATTGTGTAAATTAGGTATGATAAAGGTAAGGTCCTTCTTTCTTTTCTTCCTTTCTTCCTTCCTCCTTTTCTTCCTTTCATTATTTTTTTTTCTTGCATGTAGATTTCCATTTGTTCCAGCAATACTTATTGATAAGACTATTCTTTCTCCACTGAATTACCTCACCAATTCAGTGATAATCAATTGACTATTTCTGGGTACTTTGTCCTGTCAAAGTTGATCTGTATGTCTGCTTATGCCAATATCATACTGTCTTGATTCTATAGCTTTAGAGCCTTTGATCAGGTAGTGTAAATCTTCTAAGATGACTTTTCTCTTCTTAAAATTGTTTCAACTATTCTAAGTCATTTGCATTTGTAGAAAAATTTTAGAATTACCTGTTTATTTCTACAAAGAGGACTGTTGGGATTTTAATATGGAGTACTTTGAATCTAGAGTTCAATTTGGGGAAAACTAACATCTTAACAATACTGAGTCTTTTTAGCCACAGCAAGATATATCCTTTGTCTTGGTTTGTTTTCTGCTATAACAGGACACTTGAGACCAGGTAATTTACAAAGAAAAGGGGTTTATTAAGGTCATAGTTCTGGAGTCTGGAAGTCCAAGATTAGGTAGCAGCTTCTTCTTGGCTTCCAGTGATGACCTCATACAACTCCATGCATGATGGAGAAGTGGAAGAGCAAGAGGTGCATGCAAAGAGAAGCAGTAGGAAGTCAACTAAGATGAACTGGTCTTATAACAAACTTCTCTTGCAATAGCTAACCACTCTTAGGGGAACTTCATTAATCCCTTCATGAGGGAAGGGTAATGGCCGAATTACCTCCCAAGTGCCCCACCACTTCTCAACACTATTGTATTGGCAAGAAAATTTTCAACGTGAGTTTTGGCAAGTATGAAACACACCCAAATCATAGTATCCTTCCATTTATTTGGGTCTTGTTTAGCTTCTTTCAGCAATGTTTTCGAGCTTTAAGATTTTGCCCAACTTTTATTAAATTTACTTTTATTATTATAAATGGAACTTTAAAAATAGTTATCATATAGAAATAGAGCTAATTTTTGTTGGGTGTTGGTAATTTGTCTCTCTAAATGAGTTTATCCATTTCATTGAAGTTGTCGAATTTGTGATAATTACTTATTATCCTTTTAATAACTGGAAGATGGGTAGTAATGTTTCCCTTTTCTTTCCTAATATTGGTGGTTGTGTGTCCTCTTTCGTTTTTTTTTTGATCAGTTTAGCTACGTGATTTTAACTGCATTAATCTTTTCAAAGAAACAGATTTGGGTTTTATTGATTTTGCTTTTGTGGTCACTATTTTTTGGTTTCTACTGCTAACCTCATTATTTGCTCCTTTTACTTGTTTTGGGTTTAATTTATTGTTCATCTTACAGTGGAAACTCAGATAATTAATTTGAGGCCATTCTTATTTCCTAATATAAGCAGTTAGAGCTTTAAATTGTCTTCTAAGTATTGATTTAGCTGCACCCTACATATTTTAATTTATTCATTTCTATTCAGTTTCAAGTATTTTCTTATATTTCTTCTTTAATTATGGATTCTTTATAAGAGTATGTTTCATTTCTGAACATTTTGGGATTCTTCAGATACCTATCTTCTGTTGATTTCTAATTTAATTCCTTTGTGATTAGGGTACATACTCTGTAGAATTCACCCCTGTTAATGTGTTGAGACTTAGTATTCATGGCATAGCATATGATCTCAGTGAAAACTCTATATCTTTGTTCTATCAATTCCTGAGAAGAGTGTTAAAATAGCCAACTATAATCACAGATTTGATAATTTATTTCTTTAGTTGTCAGTTTTCCTTTCATGTATTTTGAACCTTTGTTATTAGGTGCATAGTCATTAGGCTTGCTATAGTTTCTTAATGAACTAACTCTTTAAACAGAAAATGCCTAGCTTTATTGTTGGTGTTTTATGTGGTATTAGCATACCCCCTCTAGCATTCTTGCTAGTGTTTGCATGTTATTTTCTCCATACTTTTACATTTAACATATTGGACTCTTCATATTTAAAGCACATTTCTTGTAAATACCATGCTATTAGCTCTTGTGTTTTCGAGTCTAAAAATCTCCTTCATTTAATTGGCATGTGTAAACCATTTATATTCAATGTAATTATTTGTATTTCTAGATACACCTTTGTGCTCTTTCTTTTCATTTTCTCTAAGTTTTTTCTTCCTGCATTCTTTTGGATTAAATGAGAATGTTGGAGATTCTCTTTTACATCCACGTTTGGCTTATTAGCCGTAGCTCTTTGTTGTACTTTTTAGTCGTTGTTTAAGGATTATAGCATGCTTCTTAACTCGTCACATTCTATTATGAATTAATGATGTATAACTTCACATACAATGCTAGAACTTCTCAACAGAGTATGTTTCTACCTTCCACTTGCAATCCTTTGTTCTATTGTTGGTATATATTTTACATCTAAAAATGTTCTAAATCTGTAATACATTGCTATTATTCTCATTCTTAAAAATGGCTAGTAGACTGCCATGAGTTAATCAGTTTAATCTGACTATCCAAAGGAAGCACTCACCATGGAATTATCTTGAGACCACTCAGGTCTACCAAAGCACTGCACTGGACATACTCCCTGAAGCACATGGGATTTGTTAAAAGTAATAAAAATCTGAAGAAAAACATTATTATTTTTTTAAGGGAAAAGGGATTCAATGTACTCTAGTCATCCAGCAATGTCTGTGATGCAAGGATTTTTTTTTTTTATGGTGCTGGGGATTGAACCCAGGGCCTTGTGCTTATGAGGCAAGCACTCTACCAACTGAGCCATATCCCTAGCCTATGTGTAAGTAATTTTATTAGAGATTTTCAATGAGACTGACCCCACTCTCTTAAATGGCTATCATTCTCTCACACAGGTATACTCTAAGCAGTGCCAATGCTGAATGATTTGATTGATTAGGAGATTTCACTGGTAGATTCACTGTGTAGATTCGATATTATCCTTTTGTAACACTCATATTTATGTGGATTCCTAGGTAATTAATTTTATGAAAAGGCAGTAGAATTTATCACTGCTTTTCATAGCATTCTTGGGGGTCTAAGAAATATAGAACAAGTATCTTACCATAAGTTTTTATTAGAATGTTTGATTTCCAGGAAATATTGAAATGGAATCCTTTCTGTCCCTGTCCCCCTTTTTGGCTGATGTCCCCAATAGTCATACACAAAACACAATAAAAAGTTACATTCCTCACCAGTGCTTGCAGTTAAGAAGGCCAAAGATTGCTTCTGCAACCATTAACCCTTCTACCCACCTCAAGAATACAAAATACTAAAAATGAGGTGAATAAATATCAGACTCCTTGAAGCTGAGAGAAGAATTGCAAGCAGCCAACTCTAGAGTAGACATAGTGTCTGTATCATGTGAATTTCAGATGGACATTCCAAGAGGGGAGATCCTTGAGAAAATATAAACTTGCCCATGGAAGAGAGCAAGGTCTAACCTGGTATAAGAGGCCTAACTTGTTACAGTCCAGAGTTAGCTTCTTGGACTTTGTGTTGTTTCATCAAATGGAGAAACCTTGTCAATAAATGGAGCATCTGGAAGTACTTTCATTTAAGAAATTTTATTTAAGGATTTTGCTGCCACTATTTTATTTTAATGTTCTCTTGGTTTTGTTTACTTTTTATTTCTTAGTCTGCTTTTCTGCAGTGGAGGCAAATATTCTCCTCCCTTATGACCATGTTCTTCTCAGGAGAAATTTATTCTCAGTTGACAGCTAACAAAATCCATTCAGCATTTCTCTTGGTTATTCGTTTATTTATTTTGGATGATTTGGTTGATGTTATTTTAAAATCCCTTGGCATTTACCCCCTCCTTCATACATATTCTATGGAAGAGACATTTTAAATATCTCTTATTAAATAGAGGATTTACATGTCTTCAAAATATCAATTCATGATCTGCATTCTGATAATTCTATTATATTTGCTTTCACTTCTCTCAGTAGGGAATTAGAAACTGAAATAATGTTTGAGATGGAAAGATTTAGTTTGCTCTATGGAGTGATTAAGAAGTTCAATGATTTGGATGTCTAGGGTGGGAGGGGGGACTGATATGAATCAGGGCACATTGATAGCAGATTTAAAGTATTGGAATACCCCTATATTGGTTGGTAATAAACACTTCCTTCTCCCAAACCCCTAAGACCTGCTCCTCCATTGCTTGGCATCTTGGTTCTCCTGAACTGCCCCACATTCTAGTGTGGCACATCTGGGGTCCTTGTTGATTGGTGGAGTTTGGTACAGTCTTAGCTGTTTAATATTCTAAATATCATCCCTTGGTGAAAAGAAGAAGAAGAAAACACTACTTGGGTGGTGTTCTCGAGGTTCCTCAGAGGAATCCTGGAACAATGGGCATAATACTAATAATGTTCAGCATTTATTGAGAAATGTTATAAAGAAAAAAACATATATTCTTTCAAAACTTTTAACAAACCTATGCTGTAGGTATCTATTGCTTCCATTTTATAGATAAGGATCTGAAACCCAGGTTTAAGATTTTTGTCCAAGGTCGTACTAGTAATAAGTGGTGCAGTTACAATATGAACTCAGGCTGACCCCAGAATCTGTGCTCTTTTCTAATCTCCTCATGGCTCTGACCTTCTATGAGTCTCTAAGCAATAAACATTTATTGGGCTTCTACTGTCTAGTATGCTGTGCAAAGCCATGTGGGTGAAATAAAGAGAAATAAGACCTACATCGTGTTCTTGCATAGTTGATTGTCTAACAAATTTAGCTGTTTTCCCACATCTCCTCCTAAAGTGTACTGAACAAGAGCCCCACACAAAACCCTTCCTGTATCAGAGAGACCATTAATGGTCAAACTCCAGAGGATACATTTGGTGTCCAGGATTTTTTATGGTGCTCACTGCAGATCAAAAAGGCAGTAGTTTGGTTGGTTACTTTCTAGGACTTGGAAAATGGCTTTTTAATATGCAAAATTATTTTTTGCATAGAAATGGAGATTTCTATTGATGTTTTTCATAAATATGAATACAGAAATAGGTGGATCAACTTGAACATCATCCAAATGACTCTGAATATAAAATATTTTAATCTATATACAGCCATTGAAACACTCAGAATTTGAGGATAAGGTACACAAATGGGTGTTTTCATAAAAAAAAATATGTCCTTTATAAGACCTAATATATAAAAGCATACTTAAGATAAATATTGGATTCTATAACACATTTTCTCAGTGTTAATGCATGGAGCGCAATAAAAGGGAAGTGTTCTCCCAGAGAAAACTCTATTTTACCTATTTTTAAATTTCACCTTAAATTTAGTTAATTGACATGTGGATTCTTAGAGTTAAAAATGGCATTCATGCAGGCACAAAATTCATGAAGTAGTCTCTAAACCTGTATCACAGGTAAAAGTGCTTTCTGTAATAAACTGAGGAGATTTTCCATGGCACTTGGGAAATGAAGGCCGAGAAGTGAGAACAATTGTTCTTATTCTTGACACAAGAACTCTCCATTTCCTTGAAACTTACCCAGTGTGTGGAATTATGTTATTAGCTACATAAAAGGGACTAATTTAGATACTCTGAAATATAAGATATAGATTCTAGCTTCCAGTGGGGAAATAGGCAAATAAATTATAATATGATATAATGGATGCTGTAACTAACATGCTAAATGTTATGGGAATACAAAGGAAAAAAGCAATATTTAAAAATATTCAGTTTGTTAAATTTTTAATAATGGATCAAATTCTAAGTGAAGTTAATTTCTGGCTAAATGGAAACTAAATTACTTTTTAGATGGAATAGTATCAAAGAATGTGTATTTGTAGAATAATAACTAAACTACAAAATTAAAATGAATTATAAAAAATGTTAACTGCAAAGAGTCAGCTTCTTCCAGTATCAACATAATTTAAATGCATTCAGGGCAGTTAATAGTAATCAAATAATTCAAGATTGGAGCATGCTGAAAAGGGGAGAACTCATTTCCTTCAATCTGTCTTGTGAAAAAAGACTATTTTCCTAGAAGGATTTAGAACACAGCTTTTATCAAGGTTGTGTTAGTTTGTATTTTACTCCTGAAAACATGACCAATGAATAAAAAATAAGAAACTTGGAATGACGTACTTGTCTTTAAGAAATTTTATTGGCAACTCACAAATCCTGAACCTCATTTTTCAAATGTCACTTCCTTAGTGAAGTCGCATGTGAACCCTGCAAAAACAGAACTACTTGCTCCCCCTGGAGTTTCTATAATTGTCTCATCAGGATATCGTCATTCTTCCTATGTCTTTATTCCCCCATAAGAATATGAGGTTAGGTGGATACTCCCTCCTTGCACTGCACAAGGGAACCCAGGGAGGCTGCTTAAAAATCTTATCCCTTAACAGCACAGGGCGGGAGAGCAGTTGGAAGGTTCCTAACAAACCTGACAAGGAATGAAGTTTATCCATCAGGTCTTCAAACAGAGCCCCAGCATTCTCAGACTTAATTCTTTTAAGAATTAAGAGGGGGCTGACTATCTCAAGGACTTGGAGTGGTCTTTACTTGGGCAGAAGTTCAGGTAGACTTAAGAGAAAGATTAATTAACTGAACACTACTTTTTAGTCTTGCTAATTAGAAAGTGCTGTCAAGAAAAATTAAAGTGCAATTTATAAGAGATTATGACTTTCCTTCCTTAGGACACCACCTGAACTGAAACCTGGTCATAAAGGGAAGAAAAAGAACCAGACTTCAGAAGACAACTGCAAATTGTCTTGGGGTCCAGTCCTGGCACAGAAGGGACAACAAGGAGGTGACTCCAGACTTAGGAAAAGCCTCATGGAGGTGGAACAAACTAATATTAGCAACCAGCCAGGACTGCTGAGAACTGAAGGATGGGTTGGGGTGGGAGTGAAGCGGAACAGAAAGGCTGCTGAGGCCAAGGAGGAGGCATGGAGATACTGAGGCTACAGGCCCAGTGCATGGCTGCGGAGGGTAGGCTAGAACCACATGCTCAAGTTCAGCCTGAGGTTGACTGGAATATAAAGCTGAAAAGACCTGGGGAGAGGGGCAGGTGTGGCCTTCATGGTGGGGGTAGAAAGCAGCATTCAAGACAGAGCCTCAGGCATGATGCTGTCCATATCCCACCTGATTGTCCCCCAACTGTACTGAGGTGGGTAGGGCAGCAACAACGTTATAGATAGTAAAATGAAGCTTCAGAGAGAGGGCGTCTGAACTAAGGGCAACCCAGCTGGCAGATGGCTGACGCATTCCCAAGAAGCTGCTAGACCTTGCCTTCTGCTCTCCACTAACCTGGCCTTGCTCTGGTCCTGGCCTCACAAGCTACAATCCGTGCCTTGCTGGAAAGGAGGAAGTGTAGGTGCTGGATTTTACCTTAGAAGCCTTGTCCACTGGTCACCTGCTGCGGCCTCACTGCCCTCATCTAAGAGCCAAAGGACCAGAACGCTGGGAGGAATGCGGAGGTTGGAAAGAACAAATGTGAGAGCTGGGCTAGGACGGGGCGCCCATAACTGCAGCGCGCTGGAAGCCTCTAAAGAAACGTCAGGTGTCGCTCCCCTTGATTTCTGTGCCCTGTGTGCCTCCACCTGAGAGGGAACAAACCCAAACTCAGGTGAGTAGCCTTGACAACATAACCCCGCCCCCGCTAATTGTTCTGGTGCTGGTGCTTTTCAAGGCCTGGATTCCTTGGAGATCATGACCACCCATGCTTCCGACGCCCCTGGTGCGATAGCGGTGCTATTGCAACTTTCCATTTGGAAACCTCAAAGCCTCTGGTGCACTTGAACCCCGGCGGCCTTTTCTCCTGCCCTGTCCCCTCTCCCCCGCAATGGATGGCATCAGTTTCGCAGACCTCTCTCCCTCTCCCACTCTCCATTTTCCAGCCAGCTCAATCCAAGCGAAGAATCCTCAAAATGGGATGAATGGGCTTCCAGGGAGGGCGAACCAAAGGGGGCTTAGACATTCATCCATTCCGCAAACATTTTTAAGTCCCGCCTTGAGTCAAGAACCGGGTAGAGTGGAATAGGACACTGGTCACAGTCTCGTGTGACATATAAGCGCGAAAAAAGGTGACAAGATGATGTACTGAGACAAGTCTGAACTGTTGGGGCCAGAATTCGGTCTTAGCGGTCAACGACCTCATTAACAACAGTCCTCAGGAGAGAACAGGACGGACACTTCCTTGAGCTTTGGTCTCAAAGGCAAACCCTTCCCAAGCCTGTCCTCTAGACTGGTAATGGTGCCTGAGAGTCAAAGGTGGCCGGCCGGACCCCACCCATTGCGTCCCTAGGCGTGCTCTCCCGTAGTGGGGAGCAGGAGGCGAGGTCTGGAGACTCTGGCAAGCTGAGGACACTCGGACTCCGCATTTGCCGGTGTCGCCCAGGCCATCCCCACTCGGGAAGGGCGCCTGCTTGGCGTGGACCCAGCAGGTGTCCTGCCCGACGCCGGTCCGTGGGGCGAGTCCGCCACGCACCTCCTCCCAGCACCTCCCACCGCCTGCTTCGCCCCTCCTCTCCCGGTCGCACGTCCTCAGTAGCAGGTTCAATTCCCGCTGGGACCCGGCGCGCCGCGGCGGGTCTGCACGCTCGCGCTCCACGCCCTTACAGCAGAGGCCCCGCCGGGGGCACCGGCGCGCCAGCACCTCTCCGGGGGACAGCGGCGGGCTGACTGGGCATGCTCAGGAGCCGGGAAGCCGGGCGCCGCGGGAGCCAAGCGCATGCACTCGCCGGGCCGGGCGCGGGCCGTCCAGGGGCGCGGCGCGCAGGCTGCCGCTCTTGCCGACGCCCTGGCCAGCCTGGGCAGGACGCGGGCCAGGATGGCCTCCCTCACTGCTTACGGTAACCGCCGGCGGTCGTGGGCTCCCGGGGCGGGGCGGTCAGGTGGGGCCCTGGGAGCCGTCCGAACACCCCGGGAAACTTTGGGGTTGGGCTCCGCGGGAGGGATTGGAAGGGAGGGAGCCGGCCAGCGCGCGCCGCCCCCGAGGCCGAGGGACCGATACTCCGCGGGGTTGCAGGCTGCCAGTGACCTGGGAAGGGGGTATTTGCGGGAAGAGTCTGTCAAGTCAAAACGCTTCGAATTGGGGAGGGTGTGGGAGCTTCAGGACAACAGAAAAATTCCACCCGCTTCCAACAACTCAGGATAAGGGACAGGGTGTCAGGTCCTTTCTAGCGGTGCGAAGCCTGGGGTTGGGAGATGTGCGTTCAGTCAGCGCTTATCTTGTCCCTGACTGACCTTGGGCAAGTTATTTAAACTTTCTGCTCCTGCGTTTCTCCATCTGTAACGAGAGACGAGAAATTCTCTCTGACAGATGTTATGGAATTGAAATAATATGCCCCGAAATATGTTTTTAATTCAAAAGGGAACTCAATCTGGAAATAAAAGTTCTATGGCAAAGGAAGGCATTCTCCCACCGTTTTTTGGTTAAAGAACATATATGCGTATATGTATATGTATACACGCATATGTGGCATTGCAAGATTCTGAAGGAATACAGATTCACAGTGTGAAGGTTTGAGACAGGTAGAAATCCTCCCAAGGCTTCTTATCGACATTCTTGCTTGTGTGGAAAAAGCAATTCTCTTTATCCTTTATCAGGCATGCTACTGAGACTCGGTTGTAGGAGGCAGAAACTTCAGTCGACAGCCCTCTTCCGCTTGCTTGCAATCAGTTGTGATAACATCTAGATTTGGAGTTTTAAATGGAAAGGTTGTCAAAGCCTGGGGTTGGTGGGAGG
This sequence comes from Glaucomys volans, assembly GCA_020662805.1. Classification (NCBI taxonomy): domain Eukaryota; kingdom Metazoa; phylum Chordata; class Mammalia; order Rodentia; family Sciuridae; genus Glaucomys; species Glaucomys volans. The sequence goes on from JAJEJO010004236.1 coordinate 22,578, forward strand.
GAAATTGCTGCTCCTGGGTGTGGAGGCTTCATTCACCCAGCCAGAGGTGTCCCTGCTCATTTCTCCAAGGTTAAAGGGGTCAGTCTCTCTTTCTCTGGATTTAATCTGTTTAGAATATTTATTTGGGTAGCTCAGAGGATTTGCACGATGGTTGGAAACTACTAACAAATTGTGAGCAGATTACGAATTGCATAGTAGTGGCCTATTGTCTTTCTTTCTTTTACTTGGAGTATGTTGCTGGGATATGTGTTGTACCTATCCTGCGCACATTTAACACTCAACATTGTCATTTCTGGTTTACTATGTAGGGATGATTGAATATTCTGATGGAGCTTTAGGCATAGTCATTGGCAAAAAAAAAAAATCTATTTTTACACTGTTTCCTATCAGAGGGATCTCTCTTCTGATTTCTAATATCATTCTAGATACTGCCCTATGAAAAAGGTTGGTAATGTTGGTAATAGATTTGCATAACAATCAGTTTTATAAATTCCTAGGCGCTTTAGAAGCTTAGAAGGCAACAAAGTGGAGAAAATGAAGTCAGAATAAGGGAAATTATTTTGAAAAAGAAATCTACTCAGTAATTAAAGGAAAGGTGGCTGATAATTTTTTGTGTCAATTAAGAATTCTCTAGACTTCTCTTTGGAACCTTAAAGGGAACTGAACAGATTTAAATAAGGGTATCAGTCAGAAGTTGTGCTATTTTAAATACACTCCTGACACACTCTCCTCCCTTCCCCATTTCTAAAACTGTGAATACACTTGGCTACCAAGTCCACATTAATTCTTATGTCTGCAGTGATATGACTCAAAACATGACAAGATAAGTTAGTCCATCAGCGCTTTCAACCTAGTGAACAAATTAATGAAAAGCAGATTTGAGCACATTCAATATATTCTTTATCCACCCAATGCTGTTGACATCATTATCTGATGAGAGCATGGCAGGGCTCAGGAATTCTCTACAAATTATCTTTTTGATAGTCAAACTGCTTTAATAATGTCCCCTTTCAATCCTACTGTATGTGGGTTTAAATACATGATACAGGATGATTTAAAATTTTTTTTTTGGTTTGGAATTTATAGGGTTCAATTTTTATATTCAGTTGACTGATTTAATAAATGCTTTAGTCCTATCTTTAGAACAGGGGCTGCGAAGAGAATGAGCAGTTATACAGTAGACTGTGTGTTTTAGGTTCCTAAGAGAGAGAAATTTGGCTTATGTATGCATATCATTAGCAGCAGCCTCCAGTAAACCTCATTAGCTTCCCTACCAATGTGCATTTTTGATCCTATATTAGAACTTACTCTTTATTTATAAAATACTCTGTATTTTAGCATGAATTTTTACTTTCAGGCCACCACCTAGACTCATGTAATCTAGAAATGTGAAACGAGGTGAGCATAATAATTAACTGTAACGTGGCCTCTAATATTTATTATATGTTCGATGAATGATCTGATTTTTAAAATTCTGAATCTTTAAAGCCTTGACCCTTTACACTGAGCACTGACTTTTCTTTCCTTGTCCTCTAAATGGTTTAGGTTCTTAACCACTTTCACCTCCTTATATAACCATATGCACAAGACTAAGGATGGGTGAAGAATCTCTTAGAGAGAAACAACTGGGACTTGGCCATGGGAAGGAAGGCAAGGGGCTATGTTCCAGACCAAAAAAGGAAGAGCCCTGTCCTTTGACCTGCAGGCCTGGCATTGAGCTGTCAGCTGCAGATCTGAGGAGGCTTAATAAGGGCCCAAAGAGCTGATAGAGCACAGTGGCAGCTAGTTCAGATAGGGCAGACCTCTTTGAGGAGATATTTGATCAGAGACCTAAATGAAGGAAAGGAGCAATCCATTCCATTCCATGGGAAAAGAGAATTTCTTATAAAGTGAACACTAAGTACAAAGGCCCTGTGGCAGGAATGAGCTTGTTACATTTAAGGCTAGCTGGAAAGTCACTGTGGCTACAGCAGAGAGAGTAAGTCAAAGACAGGAAGGAAATGCTGTGGGAGTCGGTATTGTTATAACTGAGTTTCCCTCATGTGCCTCTTACTGGTTCAGTTGCTGTTTCTTTGTGGACTCCTCCTTCTGTTTATATTGCCTTGGGTCTGTCCTTGAGCTTGATAACCACAGTCTCAACCATTTGGAGGGTGTTGATCAGATACCTCCCAAATGCTAGACATTGGCCCTGTGTGCACTGCAGTCTGTCCCTTAGTGGGAGACAAAGGGGTGACAAACTGGGGTGACAAAGTTTTCTGAGTTGTAAGTACAATGTGGTGTATGCCTGGACACAATGGCATTCTATGTGACTTAGCTCAGTTCATTCTCATGACGACCATTAATAAATTGGCTTAATGTTAGTGCCATGTTCATTAGAAACTGAGGCCCAGATGGGTTAAGGAACTTGCTTAGCCTTACATTGTGAGTGGCAGATTCCATGAGTTTGGCTCTGGAACTTAGGGCTGGGGGTCATTAGGAAGGGCAGAAAGATGAGCAGATGTGTGGGTGGGAGTGTGGGTGACTTCAGGCAGAAGGCTGACTTGAGTCAAAGCTTGAAGACGATGGACAAATAAATCAGTACTTGTGATGGGAAGGGTTTGCTGGACAGGGCCATACTGAGAGCTAAGCCTACCTGTGGAATGTGGGAATCAAATGGGATGAGAATGGATGAGAGCCCAGGACGTAACTTCCCCTTCTGTGACTTCGTCTGTATTCGGGTGACTCCTGCAGAGAAAGCACCAACTTGGAACTGCTTTCTTGCAAGTGCTGTGTTACATTCCGCTGTCTGCTAGACTTTTCCACTGGTTTGCCATCTAGCATCTCACACTCAGTGTGTCCAAAACAGAATATCCATCTTCCTCTCCCATACCTGTTTCCTAAGTACCATCTCCAACCACTGAGCTCAAACTCTGTGCCAGGCTCCAGCCTGAACCCGGGGTTCCCAGAACAAATGAGATGTCACTCTTTCTCTCACAGATGGAAGGTCAGCTGGAACACACAGACTTTCTAAATGGAAAACTATAATGTGATGTTGTAGGGAACAGACTGGGCTGGGTGGCAAGGGATAGACCAGGAACACTTCCCTGGAGGAGTTGATGTGAAAAGACTGGGAGAAGGAAGGCATTCCAGGGAGTGATGATAGCAAAATGAAGATGAAGGGAGGAAACATCAGGGGGTGTGAAGGCAGCCAGGAGCAGCACAGTGTTGGTGGAGCATGTCATCAAGTTGGGTGTGGCTGGAGAGATGGGCAGGCATCAGTGTGCTTTGCCTGCCACCCAGGCCAGAATCCTGGGAGTCATTTTCTAGTCCTCCTTTGCTAGCATATACCAATAGTGACCTTGGGCAAAATAATTTGCCTCCTGTGATTTTTTTTATCTTTACATAAAATCTTCAAAGTAGGATCTCCTTGTAAGTGCATCTTAGTGGTACATAGTAAGTACCATTGTCACTTGGTATCCATGGAAGTTTTTCCAGGACCCTCTCCAGACATCAAAATTCATGGATGCTTATGTCTCATATAAAATGGCACAGTATTTTCATAGAACCCACACAATCCCCCTGTCTAAATCATCTCTACATTACTTATAATACCTAATACAATGTAAACGCTGTGTAAGTAGTTGTTATACTGTATTTGTTTAAGCAATAATGACAAGAAAAAAATCTGTACATGCTCAGTACAGATGCAATTTTTTCCTAAGTATTTTCTATCTTCAGTTGGTTGTAGAATCTGCAGGCAAGAAGGGTCCAAAGTACTCAGTGAGCTTTAGCATTGCCATCAGCTTCCTCTCTCAGCAAGTAGATGCTCAGTCACCAGGTCGATCCCTCTTCCTTAATAGCTTTCAACTCTGTTTTCTCCTGTCCCTTGCCCAGGCCAGCATCACTGCTGGGTCTGCTTGTTGTGGCAACCTCTAACTGGTCCCTCTGCTTCTATTCCCTGCCTCTTCTGGTCCTGATTGCAAATCTGATTCTGTCATTTGCCTGTTTAAATTTTTTTTTTATGGCACCCCTCTGCCTGGGGTCAAATTCTAACTTCCCTACTCTTCTCTCTTGCTTTCTTTGGGCCATGGGCAACCCACCCTTTAGGGAAGGAGGTTCTGAAGGCTTTCTTAGGTTTCTGGAACTTGGCATACCACCCCTTCCCTTTGACTTTCTCCATCTCAGTTGATGCCTGACCTGGGACCTCTTAGGGGATGTCTGCTCCCTAACAGCTTCCCATTTTGTACTGCAATGAGTGGATTGTAAAATCTCAGAGGACAGGGACCATTATCTTTCATTTTTGTATTACTGGTGCCCACCACAGTGCCTGACACATGTAGGTGACCCAGACTTGACTATTCAACTGACAGAAGGACTGAGTGGACTCTAGCAGAAGGCAGTACACCATTCAGAAGTTGCTCGCCCTTCCTCTTCCTTCTCCTTTTCCTTTTCCCTCCCCTCTCCTTTCTTCCCCCCCCCTCCCCTCCCTCTCTCCCTCCCTCCCTCCCTCCCTCCCTTCCTTCCTTCCTTCCAAGTTGCCCAGGCTGCCCGACCTCTGCTTCAGCTTCCTAACTAGTTGAGACCACAGGCACATACCACCACACCTAACTTCATGCACAGGTTTCTAAGATCCATTTTTCTGTTGCAAACAACAAGTGAAATAACTTTTACTCTTCAGAAAAGAACAGCAGACAGAAGAGCAAAAGTGTCCATGCTGTGTGGTGAAAGGAGATGCATGTAACTCACTGGGACTCAGGCTTAGCTACCAAATAAGTCCAAGGAGCTATTTGATGACTTCCTCATTTTGGCCCTCCTTCTGCCACCTGGCATGCTTGTTATCGTGCAATTCAGATACTCGTGGTCAACCTTGATTGGGATCCTTTTGATTAAGAAACTGCAGCAAAACAGCTCTGACCTTTAGCCCTTCACAATGTGTAAGTTTCTTTTGGGGTAAAATTAAATTAAAATTTTCTTTTGATCCTGTGAAGAAGCATTTTAATCTCTCCTGTAAAACACTGTGTTTTTGGTATGAGTCTTAGTCTGTCTGCTCTGGCATGCTATAGACAGAGTGGTTTCAGCAGCAGACATTTATTTCTCATGGTTCTGCAGCCTGGCTAGACTGGGATCAAGGTGCTGGCAGATTCCGAGTCTGGTGAAGGAATTTCCTGGCTTGCAGACAGCTGCCTTCTCCCTGTGTGCTCACATGGCCTTTCCTGGGTGCGTGCTCATGAAGAAAGGGAGATCTCTGTCTTCTTTTTCGAATGAGGACACCACTGTCACCATGAGTGTCCTCTCCTCATGACCTAACCTAAGCCCCATTGTCTTCCAAAGGTTCCACCTCCAAATACCATCACGGCGGAGGTAAAGGCTTCAACATAGGAATTTTGGGGAGGACATAATCATCCAGTTCATAACAAATAGTAATATGGATTTTTCTAGAGAATATAAATATAGACAGATATTCCAAAGCTGAGGAAGTTTCTAGAGCAAATAATTCAGCCTAGGTTTTGTGAGTGCTTGCTGTGTGTTAGGCCCTGTTTGCAGTTCTGGAAATAAAAAAAAAAAAAAAAAGAAAAAGAAAAAGAAAATACTGCCTGTTAAATGAATCTTACATGGTAATATTAAGGCACAGATCTTTGCTCTCTGAGGAAAATGCAAATGGAACGTATGATTTTCAACACTAAATCGAGTAGGTGTAAGTGGGAAAGGAAAGGCTTTTCTCTAATTAGAGTTCATGAAAGGGCCTTTGTCGCAGTGCCTGCTGCTAGAGTGGAATCAAAGGGAGGCTGAGATAATGAGAATCAGGCACAGTATTGAAAATGTAGGGATGGTGATTAAAGTATTTGAAAGCTTTCTAGAGGCTTTGGCAAACATTTGTTGTGCCTTCTATGCACTGGCAGCCGGGCACTGTGGACACAGCTGCTGGAGGGATGGCCTGGCCCTCCAGGAGTGTGGGTCTGGCTCAGGTCCGGAGGAGGACACAGACAGGCAGCTGCTACTGTAAGTGCTCCGGCAACCAGTGCCTGCTTGTCTTCTGTGAGTGGAAGCAGCCCATGAAAAGCCAATGCAAAGCTCTGTGAAAACCGGGAGAGCCCTGTAGCAATGTAGGACACAGCACTGTGCTGTCTGTTGTCTTTATCACAGTAACAAAGGGATGTCCTACAGGAAAAGCTCTGTTGAGCACAAACACATTTCCTCCACTTCAAATCATCAGCACCTTAGAGGGACCTCCCAAGAAAGCAGGTTCTACTTGGAGACAGCCTGTGCCTACTGTACATGGTGGGCTCTCAGTGTTTTTAGAATAGATGAATTTCAGTGACAATAAAAAGGAGAAAGTCGAGGCCCAGGGAGATTGGGTGAGGAGATACAGATGATGCCACTAGATAGAAAGGGCAGGGTTGAAAATTTAATCATTTTGTAAGCCTGTAAAATACGCAATAAATATGGAAGAGATTCACACACAGCTGTTCTGAAGCACACAAGTGTTTAGTCAGCTTTTTTTTGTCACTATAGCCAAAGACCTGACACGAACACTTTTAGAGGAAGGAAAGTTTATTTGGTGCTCATGGTTTTAGAGATCTCAGTCCATAGATGATGAGCTCAGTTGCTCTGGGCCCAAGAGCATCATGGCGGAAGGGTGTGGCAGAAGGAAGTAGCTCAGGATATAGCAATCAGGAAGCAGAGAGAGCTGCTCACCACCAACAAATTAGAAAACCCAAAGGCATGCCCCCAGTGACCTGCCTCCTCTAATCACACCCTACCTGCCTACAGTTAGGATCCTGTTAATCCATATCAGTGATCAATCCACAGATTAGGTTAAGGCTATCATAACCCAATCATTTCATCTCTGAAATTTCTTGTGTGGACTCACACATGAGCCTTCGGGGGACACCTCATCTGTGTACCATAACAACACGCATATACATGTATACACACATGCGTGTGGTGCATATGCAAGTGCGCCACAGTATTTTTCCTTACTAGTAGTTTCTCTAGGGCCTTTTATAAACAATTAAAAGTGATTAAAAAAATCACATGCAATAAGCAGTTGTAGCTCACTCTATACAGTGAGTATATTCTGTAAATTAAATGGTGTTTCCAGTGCACTGGCATAGGCGTTTATTAAAGGAATCACATAGTAAATGCATTTTGTAAAGTCAGTGGTTATCCATCATTTATCCGTTGGTAAATTCATGAGTTTAAGCCATCCATGCATATAAACAGGCTTAACACATGTTTCTAAAGATTTAATGAAAGCATTTGTTTTTTCTTTTTAAAATTCATCCTTACTGTCCTGTAGGGAAGAGGTTTGCTTGCCCAGGCTTTGTGTATTGAAGTCTAGGGAGGCCTTAGTCTCAGACTCCAGGGCACGTGTTTCTTATTCAAGAGAATCTGGCATCATACAAGCCTGACAACCTCACTTATGCCTAATTTATGTTCCAATAAAATACCAATTAGGACTTTGGAGCCTCCTGGTTTATGAACAATAATCAAGCAATCATAAGAATTAATAAAAATTCTCCAATGTAGAATGAAGAGAATGCCACAAAGATGAATAACTTAAATTAATTGCTTCCCTAAACAGCTACTTTTGGGCTACACTCATGTCAGGATATCTGAGCTTGCCCACTTTCAGCCGCGTGACTGAGAACAGAGGATGGATTTTCAGGGCCCAATTACCTCAGTAAAATTAAAGGGGTAGGACCCAGTCATTCTTGCATTGCTAGAAATGGATGCCATTCTAACTTGCCACTTACCAGGTAATAAGAAAGTTGCTCAGCATTACCTGCTCTTGTCCATTTTCAGGTGAATCTTTTAAGTCATGTCCTCTCACATGAGTTTACTTGGAGGTTGAATTCTTATGGTAGGTACTATATGTTTGTTAATGTTCAACCAAAAAGGTTATTTTTTTTTTTTTTTTTAAGGCCTTTTTTTCACCAGGCAGATCTTTCTCAGAAACAGCTGTTGGAATCACACAGTCTGTCATCTCCCTCCACAGCCTCAGGCTATCTATGTTCACATATATTTCCCTGGGTTTCTCTCTTCCTGACCATACTCTGCCTCTCCCAGCTCCTAACCCAGGCAGATTACACAAGTTCTTAAACAAAAAGTCTTTGGTTGATTTTTAAGCCCTTGAGAGTTCAGTTTACAGAGCTTAGAGTTATGCAGTGCTTCTCTATTTAGTAAGACTGCAACTCACTTGGGCATCTCATTAAAATGCAGATCTTGATTTAGGAGTTCTGACCTTCTGCATTTCTAATAGCCTTCCAGGTGGAGCTGATCTTGGTGGTCTAGGGACTACACTGGGTAGCAAGGTTGTAGAGAAGATGGTTATTGGCTATACAGAGAATGTTATCATGACTTATTCATGTGAACTGTTGCATAGCATAGCTCTGGTTAAAAATCTAGACTAGATATTTTAGCTTTTAAATTTGAACATTTTTGGTTGTATTTTGCTTTATATAAATCTGCTATGTTCTCTATTTTCTCTTTGGCTAGTAGTGTAACATTAGAAAAGCCTTTTAAAGGATTGATGATTTATACACACACATGTATGAAGTTACAGGAAGAATAAAGTGCACAGATAATATTGATCACCTGTGTTCCCCACTCCATTCCCTAGAAAGGACTTCTCTGACTTCTGGCAGTGTAGATTAGGGTTAGAAAACATAGTCTTATGTTATATTGCTTTGTCTTGGAATTGTTGTTTACTTTGGAAGCTAATATGTGGTCAAGTTTTGTAATAGTTTAACATGAGCTTAAGAGTTAAGACTATATTCCCTACCTATCCGGTGTGGGGCTAAATATCTGTTTTTTTAAATTAAGATTCATTGTGCTTTTTCAATTTTGTGTATTTTTAATAAGATTTTGCTTGTTCAGTTGCCGAGGTCCAGCCTTAGCAGGAGTCGTGGCACACCTCGGTAAGGGGAAGGCTTCGGTGACGAGAATAAAGCAACACAGACTTGAAGATCTGAGGCTTAGTTTTAACTTTACTGTTACATGGCTAAGTTCTAAGTTCAGCTACTGTTTCACACATGATCTTTATATATCTATACATTCAGCTTGAGTACATTCTTTTGAAGTTACGTAGAAGGGGAGGTGGTAAAGCTCTAAGGGAATGTGATGGACATAAGTAAAATCAAAACAAATCAAGTTCTACTTTTCAAAACAAAACATCACTAAACCATTAACTGGTTCTGGTTTTTGTCTTACTAGGAACGATAAGAGCTGAGGCTATCCTTATAGGTTTAACACGTCATGATTTAAAGTTATGTCAAGGAAACAGTTGTACTTTAGACATCTCTGGGAGGCTGATATGCAGCATAAATACCTTCTCACCTGTCTATAGTATATAAAGTGGAACTTCCTTTTGTTAATAGTTAAATGACACCCAAGATACAGCTTCCCATCAATCTTATAAGCAATCCACTGTGAAAACAGTTTCACTTAGAGGGGGGCACATTCTGGTTTGGGCTAAAGCAGCCAGGCAGTCTGGCTGCTAAGCTAACTGAGAGCAGTGGACAATAACTCTTGTTGTTCTGACCCACAACATTTTTTTCTGTTTGCTTAAGGTAATATTAATACGAAATCAATTAAGGTTTGAACAGTGTTATTTTTATGTTCCAAATCACTTAACGTCTGATTTTTTATTGAAATCTTTAAATGTAATCATACGATAAGAAATAACACAAAAACAAGAAGGAGCATGCCACGTCCACATATCCCAGAAGATTAGACCATGCAAGAGTCTTCACTATTCCCAGTGGAACCCTGTCAAGCACTGAGGGGAATAGTGGTGGGCATGGCATTCAGTCAGTTATTAAGTATATGTTAAAATCTTGCCCCCTCATGGCAGATTTGTCTGTTTCTCCTTGTAGCTTCACATATTAATTGTTAATTAATTATAATGTTTGCATCATACATTTTGAAGTTATTTTGAGCATACAGGTTTGTTTTGTTTTGTTTTTTACAACTTCCTGAAAAATCGAACCCTGACCCTATTCATTCATTTCTTCTTTTATTTTTTTGGTACTGGGGATTGAATGCAGGGGCACACGACCACTGAGCCACATCCCCAGCCCTGTTTTGTATTTTATTTAGAGACAGAGTCTCACTGAGTTGCTTAGCACCTCACTTTTGCTAATGCTGGCTTTGAGCCCTCTGTCTTCCTGCCTCAGCCTCCCAAGCAGCTGGGATTACAGGTGTGTGCCACTGTGCCTGGCCCCTTCATTGTTAATAATGCTTTTGGTCTTAAAGCCATTTTCATCTAAAAGTAACATAACCACCCTAGCTTTATTTTATTTAGTATTTTCTTGCTGTATCATTCTATATATTTTTGGTCTTCGCTTGCTGTAGCTTTCTGTAGATTTTTGGTCTTTGCTTGCTGTATCTCTCTTTAGATTTTTGGTATTTGCTGCAATCTTTTTATCTTTTACTTTCAATATTTCTTAGTCCTATGTTTTAGATATTTCTTTTATAAATGACAATTAGTTGTTTTTTAAAAAAGGATTTAGATCATTTACATTTATTGTAATTACTAATATACTTGAATTTATTTCTACAATTTTACTTTGTACTTTGTCTTTCTTTTCCTAAGCAGTTTTTCTCATTTATTTCCTTTTATTAATTTGATTTTTTTGGGTAAATCCCTTCTCCCTCTTTACCATTCTGCCCCTATCTCCTTGAATAAAATAAAGAGTTTGTGAGATTTAGTGTATTTCTGTTTTTTAAGAAATTGTGCTTGTGCTTTTACTTAAATCTTTCTTAAAAATTCTATACCTATTTATATTTGGTTTAACTAACTCTAAATTTGATATGTTAAACTTTTCCCTGAACAATACTTTGGGCACCCAGCCCCTGGTTTGTATAGTTATTATTACTTAGTACAAGAGTTCTATTATATTTTTCCCCAAAGCTCCCAAATTAGACTAATTATTATTTTATTTTATTTTTAAAAATTTGTTTTAATTAGTTATACATAACAGAATGCACTATGATACATCATACATAAATGGAGTATAATTTCTCATTTTTCTGGTTGTACATGATGTGGAATGCCACCAGTTGTGTAGTCCTATATGTTCATAGGGTAATAATACCTGATTCATTCTACTCTCCTTTCTACCCCCAAACCCTTCACTCCCCACTACCTAATCTAAAGCAACTCTATTCTTCCCTAGCCTCCCCTCTCCCTGCTTATTTTAAGTTAGCATCTGCATATTAGAGAAAACATTCAGCCTTTGGTTTTTTAGGTTTGGCTTATTTTACTTAGCATGATATTCTCCAACTCCATCCATTTACCTGAAAATGCCATAATTTCATTCCCTTTTAAGGCTGAGTAATATTCCATTGTGTATATGTACCACATTTTATTTATCCATTCATCTTTTGAAGGGCACCTAGATTGGTTCCATAGTGAAGCTATTGTGAATTGAGCTGCTATAAACATTGATGTGACTGTGTCACTGTAATATGCTGAGTTTTCAGTCCTTTGGGTGTAAACTGAGGAGTGGGGTAGAGGGGTCATATGGTAGTGCCATTCCAAGTTTTCTGAGGAATCTCCATACTGCTTTCCATAGTGGTTGCAGCAATTTGCAGTCCCACCAACAATGTATGAGTGTCCCTTTTTCCCCCACCTCCTCACCAACATTTATTGTTGTTTGTAGTCTTGATAATTGCCATTTTGACTGGGGTGAGATGAAATCCTGGAGTAGTTTTGATTTACATTTCCCTAATTGCTAGAGGTGTTGAACATTTTTTCATATATTTGTTGACCATTTGTATTACTTCTTCTGTGAAGGGTATGTTTAGTTCCTTTGTCCATTTATTGATTGGGTTATTTGTTTTATGGTGTTGAGTTTTTTGAGTTCTTTATATATCCTGGAGATTAATGCTCTATTTGAGGTGCATGTGGTAAAGATTTTCTCCCAACCTGTAGGCTCTCTCTTTACATTATTGATTGTTTCCTTTGCTGAGAAGAAGCTTTTTAGTTTGAATCCATCTCATTTATTGATTCTTGATTTTACTTCTTATGCTTTAGGAGTCTTATTAAGGAAGCCAGATACTAGGTGAAATGGTGAAGATTTGGGCCTACTTTTTCTTCTATTAGGCACAGGGTCTCTGTTCTAGTGCCTAAGTCTTTGATCCACTTTGAGTTGAATTTGATGAAGGGTGAGAGATAGAGGTTTAATTTAATTTTGCTGCATAGGGATTTCCAGTTTTCCCAGCACCATTTGTTGAATAGACTATTCTTTCCTCCAGTGAATGTTTTTGGTGCCTTTGTCTAGTATGAGATAACTGTATTTATGTGGGTTTTTCTCTGTGTCTTCTACTCTGTACCATTAGTCCACGTGTCTGTTTTGGTGCCAAGACCATGCTGTTTTTGTTACTCTGGTTTTGTAGTATAGTTTAAGCTCTGGTGTTGTGATGACTCCCGCTTCACTCTTCTTGCTAAGGTTTGCTTTGGCTACTCTGGGTCTCTTATTTTTCCAAATGAATTTCATGATTGATTTTTCTACTTCTATGAAGAATGCCATTGGGATTTTAATAGGAATTGCATTAAATATGTATAACACTTTTGGTAGTATGGCCATTTTAACAGTATTAATTCTGTCTATCCAGGAGCATGTGAGTTCTTTCCATCTTCTAAGGTTTTCAATTTCTTTCTTTAGTGTTCTGTAGTTTTCATTGTAGAGGTCATTCACCTCTTTTATTAGATCAATTCCCAAGTACTTTATTTTTTTTTTGAGGCTATCGTGAATGAGGTGGTTTTCCTAATTTCTCTGATTTATAGGAATGTGTTTGATTTATGGGTGTTGACTTTGTATCCTGCTACTTTGTTGAATTCATTTATTAGTTCCAGAAGTTTTCCGGTGGAATTTTTTGGATCTTCTAAATATAGAATCATGTCTTGGCAAATGGTGATAGTTTGAGTCCTTCTTTTCCTATTTGTATCCCTTTAATTTCCTTCATCTGTCTAATTGCTCTGGCTAGAGTTTCAAAGATGATGTTGACTAGAAATGGTGAAAGAGGGCATCCTTATCTTGTTCCAGTTTTTAGAGGAAATGCTTTCAATTTTTCTCCATTTAGAATTATGTTGATCTTGGGCTATTATGGATAACTTTTACAATGCTGAGGTATGTTCCTACTCTCCCTAGTATTTCTAGTGTTTTGAACATGAAGGGGTGCTGTATTTGGTCAAATGCTTTTTCTGCATCTATTAGATTAGTCTATTAGACTAATTATTGTTTTATGTTAACAATTTTTACTTAAAGTTGCCTTTATGTTTATCAGAGTTCTAAATTCAGTGGCTAGGCATAAATAGGTGTGGTTCATTTTTTCTCACTGTGGTTATGATGAAAGGTAAGGTTAAGCATTGAGATGGGCCTGATTTTCTTTTTCTAACATCATATTGTTAATGAGTATACTGAAAATAACTTAAGACAAATAAAAGATGTGTTAGTATTGTCCATATTCTTTTACCAATTGGTGCTCTGAAGACAGTTGGTCTTGCTACCTGTAGATCCTCATTGCTTAGCACATCAGATGAATGATTGCCGAAGATACGGCACCAGATAGAGGAGGAATCCACCAACCACAGCTTGCTTTATAATCTGTCCTCCTTTTGTCTTTGTCTATGTTCTCAATTATTTTTTTCCAGTGTAAGACAAACTTGGGTTTTAATTCCAGGTTTACAACTTCTCAGAAGTGTGGGATTCTGGAAGAATTTCTTAATTTTTTGGGTCCCCAGTTCCTTATGGACATAGTGGGATAAGCACATGTTCCTTGGAAGAGTTATTTTGAAACTTGAATGAAACAGTGAATGTAAGTGAAATAATGAATGTTTAGCATAGTGCCTGGCAGAGAGCAGGTGTCTGATGAGCAGGTGTTGTCTAACTCTGTTGCCTCCTCTTTTTCTTACACATTTTTTCAGAATTTGCGTTCTGGGTTTGCCCTACCATGATATTTGCCCTTCTTAACTTCTTTTAAAAAGTTATTATGAACTATAATATAATATAGACAAGTGGGTAAGGCAAATTTATAATTTAATAAATAATTAAAAGATGAATGCCATGGCACCACTACCTATATCAAATACTGGAACATTTCTGGCAGTACCTACCACTACTCTGTGCATACCCGCTTTGTTACCCACCAAATGGCACCACCATACTGCTGATTTTTGTACTAATTATTTTGTTGCTTTTCTATACAGTATATAGTATGTATGCATCCATGGACTGCATTAATTTAATTCTGTTTGTCATTGAAGTTTGCACAAATAGAGTCATGTGTTAGTTTTGGGTTGCTTCTTTCATTCAACATTATACTTGTGAGATTCATTCAGATACTTAGTGTAGTTTTACTCCATTTTCTTGCTATATAGTATTACATTTTTTGGATAGCCTTGTTCTTTTTAAGTATAAAATAAAAATAATAGCTAACACCAATTGATCACTTTTTACTTGATAGGTGCTGTTATATAAAAACTTTTTGCGTATTAAATAACTTAATGCTATACAATCTTATAAGGCGGGTGCCTTTATTATTCCTATTTTTCTTGCAAGGAACCAGGGCTGGATAGGGATGAAGTAACCTGCCTGAAGGTTGGAACCAGCTGTCTATTTACTGACTCCAGAACCCACAGTGTTCATTGATCTCATTCATATACTCAAGTTTTTTCACTAGTTATCTGACATTTTCATTGCTGTTGGTTCCTCAAGGATTGAATGGATTTTAAGCCTTTTCCATAAAGTCTGGCTTTTTTGTTAAAATACCTTCCTTCACAGAGTCACCTGGCATTGCAGGCTGCCCTGCTCTTTGTATTTTTGCTCCTTGAGTCTTTTCAAAATATTGCCACCAAAATTATTGCCCTAGTTTTACCATTCCAATTTGATTCAAATTGGAATAATTTTTCCATTCAAATTTATTTACAGTCTCTTCGTAGGCCTTCATTCCTAATTCAAACATCCTGCCTCTGTGCTGATTGCTGATTTCTCAGTATGCTTTTCTCCTTCATTCAAGCCATTTCTTCATTTGTAGAGCTCCTCTTTCTTTGATTGTATACATTTTTGAGGCCCTTGATCTTGTCCTTTGACGATCTCCTCCCTTGCAAAATCTCTTAAAGACAAACTATTAGTGAAGGGTTTAAAAAGAATTAGGAATGAAAATTGAGAGTAGTTGGAGTAGTTTGGTATGTTTTAGGTCTGGATTTTGTTGATTTCAGCAGATTCTACAAATATATACGGAAATATTTGCTAACTATGCATTACATGTAGCTGATTTATTTTTATTAACCATACCTCATGCCCCTTTCCCTGAAAAAAGTAAGGTAAGCATTATGGCCACCACTTTCAGGTATAAGAACTAGTAGTAGAGGGAGTTAAACAGATTGCTCATGTTCAAGTAGTAGAGGGAGTTAAACAGAT
>JAJEJO010004236.1:37994-136965 GCA_020662805.1 Glaucomys volans
GTTAAACAGATTGCTCATGTTCAAGTAGTAGAGGGAGTTAAACAGATCGCCCAAGTTCTCTGATCACAATAACCTCTCTGAAGTTATAAGGTCAGTCATTTGCTTATTCTTCTTTAGTTCCTTTAGTTTCTCCTTCTCTGAGTCAATGAACATTTACTGATCAGCTATCTTGTGCAAGGCACAGCACTTCAGAGGCATTGCATCCACTTCTCTGGTTTGGCCATGGCTCTTGCTCATCAGGACTATTGCAGCATATTGAGAAATGAATCTTCATGCTCTCCAGTCTCTCCTCCACAATGCCATAGAGTGATCTTTTTAAAGTGAAAATGAGAACTTGCTTTCTAGGAAAACCCCAAACTTAATAACGTGGTTTACAAGAACCCTTTGTAATCCAGTACTGCTCCCCTCTCCTCTTACTGAATTTAGCTGCTTTAACTCATGAGGTTTTCTGTGGACTCTGAACCCGTGGACATGCTGAGAGCTCCCTGCCTGGATCTCTGTCCTCAATTCATCCTTTTTGCCTAGTCAGACAAGAACTTGACCTTTAGGTTTTAGTTTGCTTGTCACTTCCTCCAGGAATCCTTAGTGTTCTCTCACCTGTCTCCAGCACCCATCCAAGCACCTTCATATCTTCATTATATAATGGTGACACTGACCTGAAATTGCCTGTGTGTGACTGTCTGGGTCACTTCTCAAGATATTCCAAGTGCCCATACCAATGCCTGCACCTAGAACTCCTTGAGCCTCGAAGAATGAAGCAGCAACTGTGTATGAGGCCACAAGTGTCACAGATGGCTGCTTATTTACTGCCAATCATATATTTAAATTGTGGTCACTGGATCTACAAGGCTGGAATTAACCTTCTTGTCTTTTATTTTCTTAACAGACAGAGATGTGAGCAGTGGGAGTTATAACCTGTCCTCTGCAACAACGGGCAGCTACTACAGTTGTGTCAGCCAGATCACCATAGGTAAGCAACTGAGTCAGCTTGTTTCACAAAAATGGTTGTTGCCCGGAAAGGGAGTGTGTGTGTGTGCGGGGGGGCGGGGGGGGGGGCACTAAAGAAGGAGTGAGAAGAAAATGTGCATGCATAAGCATTTATTTTCAGAACCAGAGTCATTGCTTGTGGACTCACCTTTCTGGGGCGCCCTCTTGTGGATTCTTACTGCTTTTGAGAACTGAAGGAATCAGGATCCAGGGACCATAGTGAGCTGTTCTTTCCCAGCTTTCCAACTTTTTGTCATTTGCTTTAACCCTTTTGTTCATGTATCACATAAATTATTATTTACCTAATATTATAATAAACTTACTTTTTAATATTGCTGTATTTAAAAATAAACTTTTTATAACCACAGATAGAAAATGTGTATTTGCCATAAGTCTAAGAAAAACGGTGCTGGGCGTGGTGGAGCACACCTGTAATGCCAGTGACTTGGGAGGTTTAGGCAGGAGGATCACAAGTTTGAGGCCAGCCTCAGCAAGTTAGTGAGACTCTGTCTCAAACATTTAAAAAAGAACTGATGTTATAACTCAGTGGTAAAACACCCCTGGGTTCCATTCCCAGTACCAAAAACCAAGCAAACAAATCACACACACACCCACAGATCCACCCAAACACACACATGAAAAACAAATCAAAGTTACTAAAATGTTAACTGGGAATTATTGTCCACCAAAGCTCCGAGTAAAAATCGGCTCTTTCTTGTTTGAAAAGCATGCTAAGCAGGTGTGAGAGTGGTGCTACAAACCAGAGTGAGACTTTCTCCTTGTTAGGATCAAAATGAGGCAAGGAGATTTAGGGATAGTGCTCTCCTGATGTCACTTTCCTCCTTATTGAATGCACTTGTGTGCCTCATGTAGTTGACATTTTTGCATCATTGAAAGGCATTCCATGCTTTGAGGAATCCTGTGTTCCGACCACCCTGACTCCTGACTCCTCAGAAACAAAATCTCCATATCACAGCACATGGCTGACTTAGAAGTCTAGGAAGCCCATGTTCCGGGCCATCTTGTTCTCCATGCATCCCCTCCTTGCCATGGGACCCCACAGACCCTGCAGTTCATGGGCAGAGCACAGTGTGTTCACCCAGCCTTCCTCTCCATTCCCTTCCTCTTCTATCTTAAATGAGGTTTATTTTTGGTCAAAAAGGGAAGGGTGACCCTCATTACTTTTCTATATGCTGAATTCTTCCTATCCTTTCTACTTCCTTTCAAAATTTTCATGATTCTAGAATGCTGGGCACTGACTTAGCAGAAAAATAATGGTGATCATTATAGCCAACCCTTACTATTTGCCAGCTGTTCTTGGTTCCTGACATACATTATTTTACTTAATCAGAACTTTAAGAGGAAGGTACCAGTATTTCTTCAGTTTATAGATGTGGAAACTGGATTTTTTTTTGCCACCCAATCAGTCATTTAATGTGTCCAGGATTTCAGTCCAGGATGTTGGACATTAAAACCCATGCTTTTAAACACTATGTCATAGTCTCACACTCCAGCAGTGTGGACCCCTATAGAAAGAAATAGTCATGGTGAGCCTCTAACATTGATTTAAATTTGATTATAAGGTTCTTTAGTACATTCACATATAAAGCTAAGCATAGACACCTTATATTCCAAGTAGCCACAAAAATCAAATCAAATTTAAAACACTGTAAAGCAAAAGAGCCTCAAATTTGTCACCATTAGGTGATTGTTCTGCTGCTGTGACACAAATATATGACTTAAACAATTTAGAGGAGAAAAAGTTCATTTCAAAACACAGTTTCAGAGGTTTCAGTCCATGGTCTGCTGGCTGCATTGCTTTGGGCCTGAGAAGAGGATGACATCATGTTAGGAGGGCACGGCAGAGGACAGCTTCTCAATCCAAGGCAGCCAGGAAGCAGGACACGGGGAAGGGCAGGGACAAGATATAGTCCCCAAGGGCATGCCCATAGCGACTTACTTCCTTCAACCAGGTCCCACCTGTTATTGTTCCAATAATGCCTTCAAATTATTAATCCATTGATGAGGTCAGAGCCCTCATAATCCAATCACTTTCCCCAAAAACCCCACCTCTGCCCTTGACTGCATTGGAGACCAAGCCTTTAACACATAATCATTGGACACACTTCCTACTTAAACCATAGCAGTCACATTAGTTTAATGTGAAGTATGTTGTGATTTTTGCTGGAATGCAATCACAATTTGTAATGTAGTGTGATACTGGCTGCAGTGGTGAAGGACTTTGAGTGCAGCACATTGTCACCGCTAGGGATTTCATGGTGACTCTGCTGTCATTGCTTTCTGTTCAACCCACTGTGAAATCTATTAATGCTCACTCATGTGAGGTTATTGGATCTTCAGTTGGTATGAATGCACCTTGACATATCCATCTCTCTCCTTATTAAGTATATCAATTGGTGCCAACCTGATGGAAACAGAAGCAAACCCAGACACTAAGATTAAGTGGCAGAACTTGGTCCAGAATGTGCAAATGTTTAAATGTCTAACTTTTAAATGAAAAGCAATGACAATTGAACAATTCTTGTGGAGAGCTCACAGGCTTAGGTTTGAAAACACTGGATAGCCTCAAATACAAACATATCTATATCTATCTATCTATCTATCTATCTATCTATCTATCTATCTATCTATCATCTATCTATTTGTCTATCTATCTATCTATTTATAATTTATCTATGTATCTATGTCTATATATTTATATCTACATATCTGTATCTATCTGTATAGATATGTCTCTATCTATCTATCTATCTATCTATCATCTATCTATCTATCTATCTATCTATCTATATTGATGAGGTCATACTTTCTTACAGTAAGCTGTAATCCAGTATGACTGGTGTCCTTAAGATAGAAGAAAGGACACAGAGACATAAGGAGAATGCCATATGATGATTGAGTGATGTGTCTATAAGCTAAGGTACACTATGGACTTCCAGTCATCAGAAGCCATGAAAAAGGCTGGGGAAAGATTATCTTCTAGAGCCTTCAGAGAGAATGGGGTCCTCCTGACACTGTATTTCAGACATCTACCCTCCAAAACTAAATTTCTGTCATGTTAAGCACCCCAGTTTGTGGTACTTTGTTATAGCAGCCCTATAAAACCAACCTCTAAGGGGAGGAGAGTATGACAGGTACTTGGTTTTCTCCAAAGGTGATGGAGGAACCAAAAGGCCCTGGAACTCTTCCTCAGTTCCCTGATGCAGACTGGCTGAGACCATAGGGAAGGTTATTATTTCACATAATGGAAGATAGGAGGCAGGCCTGTCCTTAGGACAGGTTGATGAAGCTGCTTAGTGGTGCTGTGAAAGGTCTTCTCCCTTCTTTCCTTGGTCATTTGTCTCTGTGGTAGCTCCAGGAACTGCATTCAGACAGCAGTGATTGGAGGCAAAAGAGTATTGGTGCCTTCCTTGGCTTTCACTGGCGGGGCCAAAACACTTGCCCCTGAGGATCCTCAACAGATTTCTTCTAACTCATCGGGCATAGTTGTGTCCCATGACCATCCTTGAACCAACCAGTGACAAGGGAGATGAATTATCTCCAACCTACCAGTCCCACTTGAGGTTCTTCTTGGGGATGAAAATGAGGTAACCTGCCCTGATGTCACAAAGCTTGTGGGCGTGCAGTAGATTCCCAAAGAAAACTATGAGTATTGGGAGGAAGGAGGGGGGTGGATTCTGCACAGGCAACAGACAGACCCACTGCCCACCTTCTGCTTTTGCAGAAGTGGTGGTAAAAGTGGTGACACTTTAGACTCAAAGTGCTAGAGGGAGTATACATCTCTTTGACTTATTTAGGGAGCTCTTTCTGGAAAACTACTTGCTTTCTTTCATCTCCTACACTTCAGCCTTTCCCTACAGAGTAGTCATTTCATCAGCAGTGTTGCATGAAAACAATACTCCTGTGGATTCCCTACTAATGTGGTTCCTGTAGGAAACCATGACCTTCCAAAGGCAGAGGTGTAAAAAAAATAAAATCCCAGGAACAGAAAAATGCCTCTTTCTGAAATCCATGAGGCTCCTGGACAATTCCTTATTTTGTGGTCATAAATTCTCATTTTGCCCACTTGTTAGAGACTGAAGAGCCTTATAGGTAATTGACATCATTTTTTTTTCTCAAGACAGCCTACAAACTCTATATGTTCCTTCCATAACTTCTTTCACAATTTGGGGGCCAGCGAATGATAGTGTTGACATTGAACCTTAAGAGAATCAAGACCTGTGTTTCCACATCGCTCCCCAAAGGGGACATGAGGGATGAGAGAGAATGGGCAGGGCTCCAATGTGACATTCCTATTACTTGCCTTTTAGATGACAGCAGTTTTCCTGGTGGTTGTCCCTTCAAAGTACTTTGACCTCATTGCTACTTTCAAATTTAGACTCATCCATTTATATTCTATCATAATTATGCAAATCTTGACATAGCTCATTTGTATCAATAATATGGATTAAAATATTTGCTAATGAACTCCATTTCTGGAGTAAATGATGTGATAATTTTCCAAACTAAAAAAAGGTTTCTTTGCCATGTGAACAGTATCTTTTCAAAATTAAGTATATGCTATAAATTGGCCATAATTTTATAAAACAAATGGTAAAACCCGAAACTGTGCAGAGTGTAGAGTTAGTTCCTTAGAACCTTAAATTTTTTCTTTTAAAAAATTTGAAGTAAAAGAACATGTATTTGTTAAGGGAATGTGAAGAATCAAGTTGTTTATTTATTTAGGGTGTACAATATGATGTTTTGATACACCTAGTGAAATGATTAATACATCCAAGAAAATTAACATATCCATCATCCTACAGTTTGTGTGTGTGTGATAAGAGCACCTAAAATCACTCTCTTAGCAAATTTTCTGTATACAATATTATTCACTTTGATCTTGTGTTCTACCTTAGGTTTCTAGTCTTATTCACCTTACATAACTGCAACTTGATACCCATGACCAATGCCTCCCATCCCTTTCCTACTTTCCTGGTAACTACCATTTTACTCTGTTTCTATGTATTTGACTTAAAAAAAATTCCATGTGTAAGTGAAATTGTGAAGTATTTTTCTACGTGTCTGGCTTATTTCACTTGGTGTATTGTCCTCCAGGTTCATCATCATGAGGTAAATTGGGATCTCATTTGTAAGACTGAATAGTATTCCATATTTTATATTTGCTTAAGTTTATTTGTTCATCTGTTAATGGACATGTGGTTCTTAGAGACTTTTAAACATAATGCTTTCATAGTGTTCTCCATTCTTTACAATAATTCCAGAGAATATTAGGAAAATGGAAGAAGAGGGATTTAAGCAAGTTTCTGAATGAAGCAATAAGGCAGGAGGAAAACATGGTCCTGTAATTCTCATTCTTGAAGAAGGATTCTCTGGTTCAAATAGAAGGCAATTAGTTTTCATATTTTAAATAAACATAAGGAACATCAATTTAAATGAAATATTCTAGAATTTCATTTCTGTGGTTCAGTACTATTTTAGGAGTTATGGGATATTCAAGGGTGTTGATCACAAACTTGCATGTTCAAGAAACATGATCAGGCTTGATTTTGGGGCCACAGGCATTAAGCTCAGTCTTTTATAGCATCCCTGATTCCATCCTAGTTCTGAACATTGAGAATTTGTCTACTCATTGATTATCTTCAGGGGTTTCACATCCCTCCCTCAGAAAAGATTCACTCACACTCACTTCATGGAACTCACATAGGACCTTTTAGGAAGATGATCAGTCAAGAAGAGTTGAAACAATTCAGTCAGCATGTCATCAGCATTACCTGTTCCTTGAGCATTCTGGTTGACCAAGATTTCTCTATGAAAGATTGTTCAGAATGGGAAAGATAATACAATAGAAACTTTTCAGGGAACTGTCCTATTATGGTGCCATGTCCTGAGCTGCCTTCCTCTTCTGCTATAAAGTTCTCCCTCATCTTGGACTCAGAGCAATGGAGTTGGCCATTTATGGACTGAGACCTCTAAAATTGTAAGCCCCCCCCAAGTTTTTCCTCCTCAAATTGTTTTTGTCATGTCTTTTGGTCATAGCAACTAAAAACTTGACTAAAACAGAAATTGGTACTGAGAAGTAGGGTTGTTGCTGTGACTAATCTGGCCTTGTGGTTCAGAAGCTTTTGGAGCTTTTTGAAATAGGTAGGAGGAACTTTGAAAAAGTTTGAAATTTACAGATGCAAGCTGGAAAAGTTTTAAGATTATTGTAATCAGACCTTACTGGGCAATTCTGGGAGCTCGAAGGCCAAAATGCCAATAGAACTGTGGACAGTAATGATTGGGCTCAAGAGGTTTTAAAGGAAAAGGAGGGCTCTATTGGAAATTGGACTAGAGGCCATTGATGTTACATTCTGACTAAAAAGTTGTCTGCATTTTTACTGTGTCCTGAGACTTTCTGTGAGGTTGAATTTAAAAGTGATAGATTTAATCTGGTGGAAGAAATTTCTAGACAGAATAACATTCAGGCAGTGGAATGGTTATGCTGGTGGCTTTTAGTCAAGTTTATTGTGATAATCAAAAGCAGAAAGCAATGCAGAAATATTGGAAAGAGTTGCAGCATGGCCAGAAAACCGTGAGTAAAACTGGGACTAAAGAATGTGTGGTTATTAAGACAATATAGCCATTGAAGAAAAATGAAATACTTTACCTAGAAATAGTAGGAAATATAGTTTAAGGTCATTTCAGGAATTGGCAGGACCACACCCATCTCAGGCTCAAGGGTGTAAAAGTTAGAATTCTTTTGAGAAGAGATCAGTGGGGGTACCCTGCTTGTACAGGGAGTGCCTAGGAAGTTGTTTCACCATGCTCAGCCACCCACACACTCAGAGGCAGCTGTAGCTATGGTACCTGGAGGCTTGACTATTGCTTTTGATAGTGGTAGATCTTGGTGGCAACCACGTGGAATGCAGGATGCTGGAGTTAGGGGATAATGGAGGCTTCCACCAAGATATCAGAGGAAAGTCTAGGAGACCAAGAAAAATGCAGCAGGATTGGAGTCCTTGATACAATGGTATGTGAAGATATAGGAATGCCTGCTAAGAAAAGGTGCAGGAATTGAGCAGAGAGAAGCCAACAGAGAAGCCATATGGGCTGCAACCAGCAAGCCAACAGGGGCAGAGTTGCCTTGTGCAGAGTTGCACAAGTCCTTTGGAGAGAACATCAGAATGCCATGTGCCCCAGATGCTGGACATGGAGCTACAGGATATGTTTGCCCAGCTAGATATTGGTCTTGCTTTGGTCCCATCCTTTATTTCTATGTCCCTATTTCTCCCTTGTGGAATAGAAATGTTTACTGTGTGCCTTTAAATATTGTATATTTCTAACTTGCTTTTGATTTTTACAGGAGCTCGCACTTAAGAGTTTGCCTTGAGTCTCAGAAGAGACTTTGGACTTAGACTTTTGGAAATCCTGGAATTGTTAAGATTATGGGTCTTTGGAAATGGACTAAATATATTTTGCATTGTGAGATGTACATGAGCTTTTGATGGTTAGAGGAAGAATGTTGCAGTTTAGATGTGAGGTGTCCCCCAAAAGCTCATGTGTGAGACAATGTAAGAAAGTTTGGAGGTGAAATTATTGGGTTATAAAAGTTTTAATATAATCACTGCATTAATCCCCTGATGGGGATTAATTGGATGGTAACTGTAGGTAGGTAGGGTGTGGCTAGAGGAGATAGGTCCCAGAGGGCATGCCTTTGGGGTATATATTTTGTCCTTGTTTAGTGGAGCTCTCTCTCTGATTCCTGGTGCCATGTCCTGAGTTGCTTTTCTCCTTCATACCCTTCCACCACAACGTTTTTCCCTCACTTGGGCCAGAGAACAATGGAGTAGGCCATTTATGATGGAGACCTCTGAAACCATGAGTGTCAAATAAACTTTTCCTCCTCTAAAATTTTTCTTGTCAGATCTTTTGGTCACAACAATGAAAAAGCTGACTAAACAAGTCTGCATGTGTATCTCCCAGAATCCCTGTTGTTGCCTGCCCTCTTAGCAAGAAAGTGTGGGTTGGGGTCACAAAGCACCTGTATTGTCTACAGTGAGCCTGGGCTTGAATCTTGAGTGTCATTTCCATGCCTTGTTGACTCTGGGGAAAGTATAACATCCCTCAGACTCAGTTTCCTCACCTATCAATGGAGATAATAGTACCTTCTGACGGTACTGTTGTGAAGTTTAAATGAGGTGGTCCTAGTCCATTCCTTAACACAGTGCCAGTATATTTGAGAGTTCTATCATTTTTAGTGGATCTATTATCTAACCATGGTGAAGTGGATGGTTCATTCCTAGGCCTAACTCATGACTTCAGTGTGAATGACTCCTAGATTTTTGACTGTGGTCCCATTTCTTCTGACCCTCATTTCCACTTTGTTTTTCAGCTTCCTTCTAGACAGGTCTACATGGGTATGTTCACTAAATCTCAAATGCCTCCTATCTAAAATCACAATCAACTTTCCTCAGTCCTTGGAAAACCAAGGACTGATTGCCACAGTTAGGGTGAGAAAATCCAACATTCCCTCTGTCATGTCTTCTCTGACATCTTGCCAATGAGGGATGAAGCTACCTGGTAGCCAGAGGTTCCTTCCTTCCCATGTCAGGGTGGCATATCTCTCTGCCTCCTTTACCTTCCTCATGCCAAGCCTTTAACTTGGTCCCTTAATAACTTTCACCTGGCCTGTACTCAGCACTCTCTTGCATGGTCTCCTTGAGCCTGGATTCTAAGGGGAACTTAGTGAGCAGACAGTGCTGGCTTGGGGTCCAGCTTTTGGTGGTACAGACTGATGGGCGGGGGAAGGGAAGGAGGGAGGAAAAGAGCCAAAAAGAAAAGCTGGGAGGAAATTGCAAAGATGACTAAAGCACCCTCCAACCTGGGGGAGGCTCCATTCATAAGAGAGACAAGCACCGAAGAAATAAAACTTGGCTGTAAAGTGAACAGGGAAAGTCTGATCCATATCTGTGTCCAGGCAGTTTCCAGCATGGTGTGGGAGGGCTGCTCCAGGTACCATGGTTCAGTCTTCAGACTTCATGCAGATCTCCTCCCTTTCTGGCCCTCCCCATTCAGGACTGTCTTCCCACACACCTCCAGTCTCTGCATCCCAGCATCTCTCACTGGCTGTCACTTTGCCATGGTAAGTAAGCTTCTAGTAAGGCACAGTTTCATAGTAGGACAGGGGAGGGGACCCGCAGAGGAGGAAGTGATGATTCTGACTACTTTTGCTGCTGTTAATTTGATTATACCAATCACCATTGTATAAACCTTGAAAAATATTGCTTTGCCTTCCAAATAAAATCTAGTTTAATTGCCTTAGCATGTAACCCTTGACTGACATTTTTTGTGGCTGTGATAAAAAGACCTTGCAAGAGTAATGTAGAGAAGGTAAAGTTTATTTTGGCTCCTGGTTTCCGAGGTCTCAGTTCATAGATGGCTGACCCCATTGCTCTCTGGTCCAAGGTGAGGGAGAACATTATGGGTGTGGTAGAGGAAAGCAGCTCAGGACATGGCAATAGGAAGCAGAGAGAGCACTCCACTCACCAGCGACAAAATATGAATCCAAAAGACAAACCCTCAGTGACTTGTCTCCTCCAGCCACATCCTACGTGCCTACTGTTACCATCCAATTAATCCATATTGGTGGATTAGGTTACAACTCTAATAATCTAATCATTTCAACTCTGAAAGTTCTTGCATTGTTTCACATAGGAGGTTTTAGGGGACACCTCACATATAAACCATAACACCTAACTTGTCATTCTTGTTTTCTTCTGACTGCTCATTTATTTCTGTGCTCTATGTCTAGGAATATAAAGCCATACAAGGGCCAGGCATGAGTGGCAAATGCATGGAGCCAGCTGAGAGTGAGGCATTGGAGAGTGGTGGGGACTGTGGCAGGTTAGGTTCCCTTACTCTACCTCAAGGAGGTGCCACTGTCATTGCTCTGACGGTTGCCGTGTGGGAACGTGGTGCGGTGTTTAACAATATTCAGGACAAGACCAAAAGAAGAGAGAAATCGGTTCTTTTGTGAGAGTGCTTTAGATTTTTGTTTTCAATTTTAATTTTACTTCAAATTATTTAAAAAGTGGAATAAATAGAACACATCAGCACAACATATTTGCCCCTTTGATTTCTAGGCTGCAAACTTTGTCTATAGGGCTGGTTATGCCACCTACTCTAACCTGGTCCCTCCACCTGGCATGGTTCTCTCTCCCCTAAACTCCTGAAGGGCACTTTCTGTCCTACTTTTAATCTCTTTGCTTCATCTTGATTTGTACTGTAGTTAGTTGCAGTTTAGGGGAAAGTACATAGATTCTGGAGTTAGACATATCCGGGCTTAAATTTTGCCTTTGGCACTTGCTGATTGCTTGATCTAGGCCAGGTTGAGATCCAATTTCCTCATCTGTAAAACCAAAATAGTAATAGTCCCCTGTACAATTGCTGTGAGGATTAAAGACCAGTCATGTAGAGTGTTTGGCATACTGATGGTCTTCAGCTCTGTTTTCTTGTGAACACGGGTGTTATGTCCTTTATTAGATGCTGAGCTTCTCAAGGGCAATGACTGGGCTCCTAGCTTGTAGTATGTGCTTAATAAATGTATATTGGACAAATGACAAGATCCATTAAGGATGACATTGCCTGCTTATTATTTAACATGCATCCTAATTTCAAGCGATGTTTGATTTGACTCAGAGTTAAGACTTTGGGAAATACGAAAACAAACGTAAGATTTTGCTTGCAGCTACTGACCTAATGTGTTTATTTCACAGGTTATGATGTTGCTGGGCCTGTTGCAATTGGGCTCACACACTGGAAAAACCCATATGCACAAGGAAGACCCACCCTCCCATCAGATCTGCCCCTCTTCATCTCCAAAGATGCAGGCATTCCCGTGTACCACCGATCCTTCACCTGCAAGACTGACTTGGCCACACCTTTGTCTTGTCCAGCCTCATTGTCCATCACTCCAGTGCCTTCTTACAGCAGCAGCAGCCAGGAAACCCTGAGTCAAGACACGACAGGTAACAGTGTTGGCCTCCTGTTGTAGGTTCAGGATTCCATCACTCATTTGCTTGCTGACCAAATTGCATCTATATTTCTACTGAAGTGATGCTGTGGACTTCAACAATACTTCCATAGTCACTGGCTTTTTGCTTAGCTATACCAGAAGGAAGGTTGGGTGTGTTTGGAAATATTTGACCTAAGTATTAGTTCTATTTGGTAAAATCTCATTTGGAAATCAACTCTGAATCAGAATTCCAAGATCTGTTGTATGACTTTTTTCTTCTTAATTTCTATAATACTATATTTGGTGATAATATAACCTACCTTGGACTAACCTCTTATATTCAAAGAAGTCATTGTGTTAGTCATTTTATTTTTTTGTCACTGTGACCAAAACATCTGACATAAACAACTTAAAGGAAGGAAAGTTTATTTTGGTTCATGTTTTTAGGGGTTTCCATTCATGGACAGATGGCTCCATTGTTTGGGCCTGAGGTGAGGCAGAACATCATGGTGGAAGAGCACATGGTAGAAGGCTGCCTAGCTCATGGCAACCAGGAAGTGGAGAAAGGGGGAGGAAGGGGGACAGTGACAAGATAGACCCTTCTTGAGACCTCCTTTCTCCAATTAGGTCCCACCTCTCACATCCTCCACCACCTCCAAGTAGTCCATTTAGCTCTCAAAGGAGTTATCTACTGATGAGGTCAGAACCCTCATGACCTGATAATAAAAGCTCACCTTTTATAGGAAGCTTCATTGGGTACCAAGCCTTTAAATGTGAATATTTGGAGGACGCTTCGTATATAAAGCATAGCAGTCATCAAAAGTTCATTTTGAATTCTTAGTTAAACCAATTCATGTTGTTCCACCAAAATGATCCATGTCAGGGGTCTGCAAAGCACTACCCATGGGCAGATCTGGCCAGCTGAGTGTTTTTGTATAGCCTCAAAATTAAGAATAGTTTTAAACCTTTAGAAAAAAAAATTTAAATAATATATTGAGACAAGAAAATTACATAAAATTTAAATTTCAGCCTTCATATATAAGATTTTATTGTGACACAGCCACACTTATTCATTTCCATATTATGTATGGCTGATTTTGTATGACAATGGCAGAAATGAATAATTGTAAAAGAGAATTATTGCCCACAAAGTCTAACATATTTGCTATCTGGCCCCTTTCCATGAAATGCTTGCCAACCCCTGATTTATGTAATTCTTGGAAGTCATGCCTTAACAGTCAGAGCAAGAAGAATGCTTATGACATGCTGCCTGAAGGTTCGTCACTTACATCACTCTGGTATCAATTGCATACATAAGTATGCAAAAGATGTCCCTTTAATTTTTTTTTTATCTCTGAAGTCTGAATTATAGGTTTAAGTGATGCATAATCCATACTGCCACATTTTTCTTCTATAGATAATGGTTTAGTCAAACACCCAATGTGTATTTCCTTTCTGGAAATCAGTCTTTGTTGGAATTCCATGACCCTCAACAATTCTCACATGCTGCCACCTAGAGTGAGACGTTGATATTGCTAAAGTTCCAGACTATAAAAAAAGCAATCTCTAAAAGCAGAAATGTTAAGGAATCACTGTTGAACTTGTTAAAAATGGAGATTCTTGGGCCCTGTCCGAGGGTACACAGTGTTCGTGGCACAGAATGAATTTCAGCAGTCTGCATTCTGCAGGCTTCTGCCTACTGGGATTTTGATTTCCTTACTTTGAGGGATCGATCCCCTCCAGCAGTTAAATGACTAAATCAGAATTACAGAATTCAAAAGTGTTGGAGGAACATTTTCATACATCAGCTCTGTACTGGACAAAGCTAACCATCTTTTTGATTGTCCAGATCAAGGGTCACTTTGATAGCAGAAAATCCATGATCTGGTGTTTGAAAAATTTTCCATATAGCAAGTTTGAAATCTCCTAGGTTTAAATCTTATCATGAAGAAGAATAACTGTGCTTGCTTTAGTGTACTAACATCTGAAGTTCGGAAATAAAGTGTCTTCTTCGTCCAGGGTTGCTGAAAGGTTATGACATTTTTCAGAAAAAAAAAAAAAAGTGAAATGGCAGCTGCCAGATGAGCATTTTATCACATTTCCCTGTGAGCTGGTTTTTTCTTTCCATAGAGCACCATCCCCAGAAGCAATCTGATTTTTTGGAGGAGGTTTCTATTTTTAACTTGTAGGTTTTCAAAAACAAAATCAAAGCCCGTAATTTTCTTCATTTCTGGGAACTTTCCTTTAGCAATAAAATATTGATTTTTTTTACAAGCAGCTGCTTATGATTATCATTATTATTATCATCATCATCACTACTACTATTTGTCTCTTTATAAAGTATGATTGAACATCTAAAGATGTACTACAAAATTATGTGATGTGATAACATTTTATCATAGAAATTATAGATGTTGGTGTAATTTCTGTAAGTCTCAAAAATATAGGTAGGCTAATTATTGCATTTATTTGATTTCCCATGGCAATTTATTGATTTTAATATGTATTTCGTGTGAAAGCTTTGTTTCTTATTATTTCTTTGTTTTTTAAAAATAAAGTTGATATTTATTTGTATTATTTTTCTTTTTCTTTTTTTTCTTTGTATATGTATCTGTTGCTAGTTGGAAGAAAATTCTGGGGTGAGATGAATCCATTCAACTCTACCAAAATGTCCTACAAATTCCAGACTTTTCCAGGCATCCTTTCACAACTCCAAGTTCTTTCTTCTCCATAAACTTGGAGATTGGTGCAGAGGAGCTGACAAGTTTTAAGTTCATGGGACTGTACAATTATTTGTTGATAGTTGGAATTATTTTATGTTTAAGAATT
Organism: Glaucomys volans; assembly: GCA_020662805.1. Classification (NCBI taxonomy): domain Eukaryota; kingdom Metazoa; phylum Chordata; class Mammalia; order Rodentia; family Sciuridae; genus Glaucomys; species Glaucomys volans. The sequence goes on from JAJEJO010004236.1 coordinate 52,828, forward strand.
CCCCAGACCACATTTAAAAATCATTTTTCCCCTTGTAAACCCACCACCCTATAATTCTAGAGGAAATTTAAGAAATACTAAATGACTAGAGCATCCTGAGTTCTTATTTAGCTGTTTTTACTTTTGCCATAATCTCATTCCACCATCTGTTCCCTTTATTGAATGACTAATTTGTATAGTAGTCTTATATTAGACTTTATTTAACCCTGATTGCCACCTTATGCAGTAAACAACCTGTGAAACTCTGCAAAGTGGCCTAGGGGGGCTTATTGTACACACACGAATATGTGAGAGCTCTAAATTCCTGAGTTGTGCGTAACTGGTGATGCCTTGAATTTGCCTGAGGTTTAGAGTTCCTTAGAAGAGGTGTACATTTAGTAGCATAAATTCAATGTCTTTCAACAAATTGTGACAAGATACTTTCAGAATTGTTGCCAAAGGAAACAGAAGGTTTTTAAATTTCAGAGATAGAGTGCCACACACAGTGATCTTACAATTTGAGCTGATGTGACTGTGAAATGTAGAGTAATCTGACCTTTCTGGGGGACCTGTGTGCTCGTGTGTCTTCTTGTAGAGATGCCCAGAGACACTCTGACCTGCCTCTGCTTGATACAGTAAGTCCAACCATTCTAAAGTCTTTCTGATTGTTTTCCCAACTAAATCTGTGGGGTAGAATAATAGAATGCCAGTGTCTTCTATAAAAAAACAGAACCTTATGAATCAGAAACAGTTTCTAAGCCATTCTATTTTAACTGAGTTTCTCTTAGACGAGGTAGAACTGGGTTAGTTTTGTTTGTCTTAATCTTCTCTGACAATCTCTGTCTTTTAATTGATATATTTGGATCATTCACCTTTAACGTGATTATTGATAGAATTGGATTAATATCTGTCATATTTTTAATCATTTGCTATTCATTTATTTGTGTTTCTTTTCCCACCTCTTTTTGACCCCCCCTTTTTTTGCTCATGTAATATTTTTAAGATGGAATGGCATCTATCTCCTTTTCTCCCTGCCCTTCAAATTTTTCTTCTCGTCAAAATGGCTCTGAAGGAAGATTTCAGTTGAAGTCGTATGCTATAGAATAAATTCCCTAGTTGGGTTAGTGTAGAATGTGGGTATGAAGGTTAATGAGCTTAAGTTAGGAAATTATAACAGGTAAACCCACTTGTTATGGCTTTTGGAGGGTGGTATGTGGTTTGCTGGCTAGGTAGACGATGTCGCAGTAGAAGGGCAGGCAAGTGTGAATAGAGATTGACGAAGTGAGGGACTGGTATTCCAATCAGTAGGACTGTGTGCAAAACCTGATTCCAAATCAGCTTTTTCCTTCACCTTTGTTTTGGTTTGAATCTTAAATGTCCCCCAAAAGCTTGTATCTTAAAGGCTTGGTCCCCAGATGATGGTGCTATTGGAAGGTGGTAGAAGCTTTGGGAGGTGGGGCCAGGTCTTAGGAAGTAGTTCACTCAGGCTTCAACCTTGAAGAAGGTATTGGGGCCCTTTCTGTCTCTCTGCTTCCTGTCTGCCATGAGGTGAGCAGCTTTGCTTTGCCCTGTGCTCCCCACCATGATGTTCTGCCTCACTACTGACCCAAAAGCAGTGGAAGTAGCTGATCATGAAACCTCTGAAAACATGAGCCAAAATAAACCTTTCTTCTTATTAAGTTGTATATCTCAGGTAAGACAGCATTTAATGTCAAGCCCTGAATATACTACCCATGGATAGATATATCTATTATCTATATATCTATATAAATATCTCTCTCTATATATATTATTATTTATTTTTACAGGCTTCATTTTGATTCACTGTGCGCATATGGGGTACAAATTTTCATTTCTATGGTTGTGCACAATGTACATTCATATCATTATTGTTGATCATACATGTACACACTGTCTCATTCCACCATTTTTCATACCTCCACCTCCTCCCCATCTCATTGCCCTCTACATAATCTAAAGTTCCTCCGTTATTCTCTCACCCACCTCAACCAGATTTTATATTATCATCTACTTATCAGGGAAAATATTCGGCCTTTGTTTTTTTGGGAATATTGCTGCTCGTGGTGGTTAGGTTCTCTGGGATTGTTACTTTGTTATTTCATTTTAGCATTCTGTGGTTAATTGATGCTTGTGAGCAGGCCCAGAATCTTAACCATGTATATCCTGCTTTGAGAAAAATTGACATAAATTGGGACTGCCTGTACTTGAGAACTAAGAGGATCATTGCAAACATTCATTTGACAAGAGAACTAGCTAAGAAAAATAAATCACAGAGCTTTCTTCAAGTTTCTTGTTCTCCAAAATTTGACTCATTGTTCTTTTCAGAATTCAAAGCCATACCCTATCATTTAATTTCCGATCTAGCACAGTCCTATTCATTCCTTCTCCACATGTGGCCATTTAGCTTTTGAAGGCTAAAAACATCAGTGAATCAAGGAATGATTAATGGCACATGAGGACAAGTCAATTTAAATAATGTAGCTGTAAAGCTGAGGATTTCTGATTTAAGAAACTGAAGAACTTGAATTAAAACTGTATTAAGTTAGATTTAGAATGATATAGAAACAAACAGCATTAAGATGCTCCAATAAAGTCATCCATTCACCCAGTCATCTAAACTCTTATTACTCAAAGTGTGATCCATGAGAGATAAGAAGGCCTGAGCTGGGATTGAGCAAATTAGTCCAAAAGGCATGGATGTGAGGAACATTTTGGAGATAGCTTCAGTGCACATAGTGATTAATGGGATGTGGCATGAGTAAATGGATAGTCCAGATATTTTTCAATTAAATTAAAACTGAAGCTTCATAGTTTGGACTAGTGATCCTCAAACTTTTAATGTGAATGTAAATTACCTGGAGATCTTGTTAAACTGCAGGTCCTAGTTCAGTGGGTCTGGGTAGTTGGTAGTAAGTGTCTGCATTTCTAACAAGTTCTCAAGTGATGCCCATGATTCTGTCATGGAGCTTGGAATTTAGCACAAGGCACAGATATAAAACATTATACGAAAGAATGTGTGGTCAACAAGAGGCAGGTGCTGTGAAGGAAAGGAATAATCCTCTTAGAGGTACTGGGCAATATTATTCAAACATGCCTCTGTGAACTCAGAACAGCACTCCAGAAAGGACATTTGCTTCACCAACAGTTGGAAGTGGGAGGTCTGCTTATACTCTGTTATGGGAAATTTCTCACTTGTGAGATATGTGTCCTCACTTTCCCAAAGACATTGTTTAGACACTGAAAATTGAAACAAAAGTCCCAAAACATGGAGCTATCTAGAAAGGGAACTTAGCTGTCTTAATTCTAGTTCCCTCGAAATAGACTCTGAGCCAGAGACGTATGTGCAAGAAGTTTACTGGGGAGGACCCTTGGGGTGAGAGTATGTCTTGGGGGGGTGTGTATGCAGGAAGTGGGAGCGTGGATTTGAGCTGTGATGATGTACAAGTAAGGCCTCAGCCAATCACATGGGGAGGTCTGGGGCTGGGACAGTCCTCAAAGTTGTCCCACAAAAAAACCTCTTGTACCCTCTCATTGCCAGGTTGCAAGCTGCTGCAATGAAGAGTATTACCCTGGGAAATTCTGAGAGCAGCCCGCTAGCTAGTGGAGGGCAATCCACTTCATCAGCTGAATAAATTGAAGTGATTTAGAAGATAAAAATGGGGAAGCAATTTGGAAAGCATAGTAGAATTCTCAATTAAGCCATAGTAAGAAATTTATCAAATTTTTTCAGGCCTTTGATAGGAGGAGGAGATGACAGGCAGCTTGTGTGTTGGAGTGCCAAGTTGAAGCAGGCTAGGGCTTTTGAGATCTGGCTCATCAGAGCTCAGCTACTGAGATTGTGGATGCCAGTTTGTAAATTATTTTGCAAGACATGGTTAAGAAGAGTATCTGAGCTTTGAGGTTTGTAGAGAAAGGGGTCTCACATCTGGGCACCTTTTCCAACCACCAGAAACTGCTCAGTACCTGGATTCTTGTTGCAAAGTGGCACCTAAGGGGTTGGGAAACACCCTCTGAATACTGTGCCCCTAGTTATAAGGGTATGTGCTTTGGAAATTGTAGTTTTTGTCATTTTAAGGCAAATAAGAACATAACTGATTTTTGGTTGTAGTTGTACAGTGGGAGAGTTAACTATGTTTCTGTCCCTGGTAATGTGACTCACATTCATTTATTCAGCAGCTATTTCCTGGGTGCCTACCACATTAGGTGCAGGGTATTCCTGAGTGACCCACATGGACATGGTTTCTTTCTTTATGGATTGATGGTAGAGCCAGCTAGTAGAGGAGACAAATATTAAATAACTACATAAACAAGAAACCTTGATTAGTCCCATGAAGGCAAAAAATAGCATAAGGGAGAATCTAGAAGGGTTCTGGAAGATGGGAAGTCTGAGGATGTGACAGTAATAAGTTGAGAGAGATATGTAAAGATTTAGTGAGAATGTGGATAGGAGACCAAAGAGCTGGCTGCTTCTCTCAGATCTTCCATCATGTTATCTTTACCAAAAGGACCGAATCTCCTTGAGCATCAATTTCTTCATTTGTAAAAAGGTACTATTATGAGGCATCATGTAAATGAGATAAAATAAGCAAATTTGTTTTTTAAATTCTAAAATGCAAGGCAAAAACTGTTATTTCTATGAATTACCCCAATCCACTACTCCTCTTATCTCCTGGGCTGGGCTTGGATACTAAATGTGATTAGTATTTAAATGCTATGTAACTGCTCTCAATTTGTGACTTTGAATTTTTTGAATCAATGTCTAAAGTATAAAATACTTTCAGATTGTGATTTAATACTACTACTTCTGCCCCCACCCTTATGCACATACACCTGGAAAAAAAATTCAGAAAATAATTCTTATCCTTATTTGTCATGTATTCTGATATATTTCAATTCATTCAATTCTGTTCTCTATATGAGTGCTAGCTAAGGTCCATTAACATGATGTCACTGCCTACTAATGGATTGAAAATTGTAACTTAAACACCATTGATCTAGATAATATACCACCTTGAATCCTTCTGAAAACATACTGGGTTTATAGGAGCAATTCGTTTTCAGATGTGTGTGTGAGTTTTATCATGCCGGAAATGATTTCTCTTTGAAGACTAATTATTAATGTTCATTTAAAAAAATCTATGATGCCTGTGGCAATGAGACCATCTTCCAATGTTGGCCAAGCAGTAATCCCCTCAAAGAATCTCTGTATTCCCTGCAGTTCTTGGTTCTGAGAACTTTTGCCACAAAGAACTGTGGCAAAGGATCCTGTATCAGTTAATCATTATCACAATAAAATTGCATACCTAATAACTCAAAAACAAAGGTAGCATATGGCACTAAGCGTTTACTCATGCATCCAGGATCAGCTGGGAGTTGGCTAGGTGACTGCTGATCTTGGTTGGGCTCATTCAGTGTCTTGGAGTTGGCTGGCTACTAGCTGATCTAGGCTGACCTCTGCTGGAGAAGCAGGGATGGCTCGGCTGTGCATCCTCAAGCAGCCTAGCCCTGGCATGCTCTCATGACAGTGGTAGAGGTACAAGAGAAAGGGTCATCTCAGTTATGCAAGCACTCTTCAAGCTTCTACTAGCAACACATTTGCTAATTTTACATTAGCCAAAGCCATATCACAGAGCCCAGAGTTAAAGATGGAGTGGAAAGTCTCTCTCTCTCAGTGGAGCAGCACTGCAAAGCTACATGACAATTGGATGTGTAATTAGGGAACTGTGAATAACTGGGAATGATGGCCCAATCTATTGCAGCCTCTCTCTCTTCTCCTCCCCTCCACACACATACATGGTCTCCTTGATCACAACGAAGTCCTTTACTTGAGTAGGTCTCAGATCCAAGTCCTTAGGCTGGACCAGGGAGATTTATGTAAAAGAGACACCATACTATTCTCCTCCTCCTAGTTACATTGTCTTTCTTTTTCCTGTTTCCACCTAAACTTTCTTATAAAGACCCCTCTCCCCAGTGTGGATCATCTTAGGAAAATAGAGGCTTGTAGACTGCCCGTTCTGCCAACATACAAGATGGGCCTGGGCCTACCTGGGTCCTAGGTGTAGGCATGATTTAAATTAGGCCATAAACTAGGCTGTATTAGTCAGCTCTTCATCACTGTGAACAAAGTACCTGATAAGAGCACCTTAGAGGAGGAAGAGTTTAGTTTGGGCTCATGGTTTTGTGGCTCAGTACATGGTCGACCAACTATATTGCTCTGGATCTGAGATGAGGCAGAGCATCATGTGGATGGATGTGGAAGAGGAGAGCTTTACAGCTCATAGCAGCCAGGAAGTAGAGAGGGTGAGCAAGGAGCCCAAAACAAGATATAATTCCCAAGTCATGCCCTCAGGATCCTCCTGCATTCATTCAAAATATTAATCCATCAAATGGGTTAATCTACTGATTAGGTTAAAGCTCTCAGCATTTAATGATTTTGCCTCTGAACATTCCTGCATTGCCTAACACATGAGCTTTTTGAAGGATATTAAGATCCAAACCATAACACACACTTATTTTTTACTAATTTTTTTCTAGTTCTTCCTAGTACGAGATTTATACCATTATATCATGGTATTTTGAGGTGATTCATAAAGTTAGATATCTAAGTGAGAGATATTTTAATGAGTACAGCTAACAATAGTATTTGTCAAAAAATGATCCTTTGTTCTAACTTTCCCCCTAGGAGTTAGCCCTGAATTTCTACCTGCCTATCGGACTTCGCTCCCCTTATGTTCCACGTGCACTCGTCTAAACCACTTCTGTGTTCTGTGTTTCAATAAACTGAGTCACCATCCTCCCTGTTCCTCAAACAGGAGCAAAGAGTCATCTTTAACTCCCCTCATTCAGAGTCATTATCTATCAGTTCTTTTGCTCTTGTGAATAATGGCTGCCACTGTTATTCAGCCAGACACTGAAATTGTTCTTTGTTCATTTAGTGGGCCAAATTCATTGCTAAGAACTGGAGATGTGAAAATGACTAAGACATGACTCTTTCTCTTTAAAGGTTAGCATCTAGTCAAAGAGGTGAACTGTGAACACATAACTCACAATATAAAGTGGGACTGTGAACAAAGTGTTCTTTTCCACCCCTTCTTACATCTAATTGCTCATCAATTCTTGCTCACTCTGCTCAGACATGCCCCTCAAATCTACCTACCCTCTCTTTATTCCTGTGGTCATTGCCCATGCCATGAATCAAGGCTTTCTCCTTTTTTGTCTGGGGTGGGCGGTAGCCTCCTGCCTGGCTTCCCTATCTTCCCTCTTCCCAATCTGTTCTCCCCTCCCCACCATTTGCTGTCATTATCTAAAATATTGATCCAAATCTGTTGTTCCCTGGCTTAAAAATCATCCTTGGACTTGAAGGTTCCTCAATAAGTTTTAAACACAGAATTACCAATGACCCCGCAATTCCACTCCTATGCGTATACCCCAGATAATAGAAAAATAGGTGCTGAAATAAAAACTTGTAACAAATGTTCATAGCAGCACTATGCAAAATAGCCAAAAAGGTGGACACAATGCATCAGCTGACAAGTTGATGAACAAATGTCATGTGTACATACAATGGAATAGTGTTCAGTCAAAAATAATAAATGCTGATATTTGCTACCACATTGTGCTAAGTGAAAGGAGCCAGACACAAAAAGCCACAAGTTGTATGATTCCATTTATATGAAACATGCAGAATAGGCAAACGTATAAAGAAAGAGAGCAAGAATTTAGTGGTTGCTAGGTGTGAGGGGGAGGGGAGAATGAACAATGACTAGTGTGTCTAGGATTTCCTTTTGAGGTCATCAAAATGTTCTGGAACTGGGTAGTTGGTGATAATTGCACACATCATGAATATACTAAATTTCATGAATGGTAAATTTTATGTTAAGTGTATTTTACCACAATAAAAATAAATTCAACCCTTCCCCCTCTCCATATACCAAAAAAAAAAAAAAAAAATCAATGGCACCTTAACCACCAATAGTTTAAAGCCATACTTCATAGCATTGGGTTCAGGGTCCTCATGCTTTGGTGCCGCCTGTCTGAGGAGCTTCATGTCCCCTAAGTAACCTGTGCTCCAGGTCTGTCTGGTATACTGTTAAGATCCTTTACTTATGCTGAACTCTGACCTGAAGTGCCCTGTTCCTTCTCTTCTGCATGATGAAAGTTAAGGTCTGGTTCAAATGCCAATACCTCTGTGAGGGCTTGCTCATGCCACCTTCTTCCTCTGTGATCCTATGACAATCTAGATATTAATAACATGAATCTTGGTGGAGTGTGTATGTTTACCTTGCTAGATGGTGAATGCCATGCAGGTAGAGAAAATGTCCAATTCAAATTTGGATCCCTAAGGTCTTTGTGTGTGTGTGTGTGTGATACTTAATCATCGATCAATAACTATTGAATTAAATAGTTTGATTATCTAAGTCTTAATTCTGTCCTCAAACTAATTGTGTGTCCCTAATCCTTAATTTAAAATGCTGTAACAATCATGATACTTTTATTAGAATCATCTCTGATTACCTTCATCTAATTATCATTAATTGTCTTGGCCTTACTAGATTTCTTTCTAGTTTGCTAGCACCTTCTCAATCCAAATATTTGTTTACCCTGCAGTTGGGGCCCTCAGTTTCTTTTACCTGCTCTCAAATTTGCCAATATTGCAGCCATTATTCTCCTACCTCCCTTCTGTATACAGAGAAGTCCTTTGAAACTTTCGCATTTAACCATTTTCCCTGTTCTAACGGAACTGTGATGGGACATTCTTACTATGTTATCAGAGGATCACTGGGTCTTCGAATGGCATGGTTTGCAAAGTGATTGTGGGTGGTTAAGTGCTGGGAGAGATAGGCTAGTTATCCCACTTAATTCCATGTCTGGGCTTTTTTGTGTGCCATTTTTATTATTTATTATGATCATTATTGGGTTTTGTGAGTTGGACACATTTTCCTTATTAAATAAAATATAATCACAAAGTTTTAAAAGTTATATCTAAGTGAGTTTTAGATGTTTTACATTACTCCTCTATAGACCTCCTTTGATCTCTGGGTACTCCTTAGAGTAAGTGGATCCTGTCCCTTTCACCTCTTTTCCTTAATTGAGAAAAAACATTGAATTTCAACATAGTAAAGGTTATTAAAGAAAATGTTTTGAAGTGTTATTGCTCAATTATTTCTGGAAGGGCCACAATCTTAATATTATATCTCTTGTCACTGTACTTTGGAGCCTTCCTAACATAAAAAATAGATTAGCAAAGATTAAGGATGAAATAAATTGAAGTTGCCATTTAGATTTATGCATGGAACGTTATTTTGAAATGTGAGTTAATGATGGAACAAGCATTGACCAGGCTTACATAAGGAAGAACAGGAGAACAAGAAATTAGGGATACTTCCTACCCCACCCAATATTTGAGCTTTTTTTTTTTTCTAATCTGCCTACATTATGAAAGACAAATTGCTATATAAATTTAATTGTAGCACTTACTGAAAAAACTTTTTTCCTGTGATTAAAGCTCAGAATCATAAACCAGAAAAACTTTTTTGAGTGTTCAGTTTGGTTTTATCATTTATTTTCTCAGACTATTTAAATAAATGAAAGTGGGATTGATAATATGTACATCATTGTGCTTTTGTAAGAAATTGAAGAGTTAATTAACTTAAACTCTTAGAACAGTGCTGGCACATAATCACTGCTGTTATTTGTAGAACCATAAAACCAGTTACTTAATTTATTCAGTATTTATTGAACACCTCCTGTGTGCCTGCCATTGAGCAAAGTGTTGTAGATTTTTGCAAAAATGAAAACGTAGGCTTCTTGGCCCTTCTGGAGCATCTAGCAGAAAAGATAGTTACAGAAATAGTTATGATTCAATAGTTGTGATTCACTGTGATTCAATAGCTTATACTCATTTCTCATCACCTCCTCCTCTCATGTCCCTCCTTTGGTCCATAGAGACTCTTCATAGTAGTGGATCCTGTCCTTTTAGCCTCTTCAGGAATTTGCCTTTTCAGTTGACCTCCTCAATTGCTTTGTTCCTCTTGGCATATACAATCACTCAAGTTTCACATCTTATAAATGAACAAAATCCAATTTTCATTCTATAACCAAAACCAATAAGCAAAACCCAATTCTTAGTTCTAGAATCCCCTCAAACTAACGTCCCCTGTCCCTCTCTTCATAACTACATTCCCTTAAAGGGAACCTGACACCCATTGTCTTCCCTTTTTCACATCTTATTCATTCCTTACCCCTGTCTCTGTTTTCTCCTTCAGGGCATCTGGCATATTCTTCCTGGGATATATTCTTCCTAGGTCTTAGTGATTCCCTGATTGCCAAACCTAGTGGTAGCTTCCTTGCCTTTTCTCACTCTCTGATGAATATTTCAACTCTTGGGAGCTCTCCTCCCTAAAGTTCTTCAGCTATGTGTATATCCTACTTCTCTGTTCTGCTTCTTATCTTCCTTGCTCTTTCTCTATGTGTCCCTTAAATGTGGGTGTGTCCAGAGTGTTTGCCCTTGACTTCTTTTCTGCTCCATCTGCCATTCCTGATCTTGTCCACTACTCCTATTTCACCTGCAATCTGTATTCTGTACTTTTGGCTCAGATCTCCCACCTGACCTTTTCTCTAGACATTTCTTTCTGGCTGTCCCGCAGACACCCAACTCAGGTTAACCCAAAACCATCTTTTGGCCACAATTTATTTTCTGTTCCTGCTGCATTTTCTATCTTGATAAATTTACCCAGTTTCCCAAGTGAGAAACCTAGAATAATCATAGACTTTCCTCTGCTCTGCTCCCCACCTCCAGGTGATGAGCCTGCTGAGTCTACCTCCTTCTTCCCATCCACTCTCCCTAAGCTGCTTCAAAGTCTCATAGCCTTCAACTGGCCTTTATCACCAGTCTTTCTTGAAGTCTCTGCTATCCATTCTGTACATGGCTGCAGGTTTTATCTCTCTATAGTAAACATTTAGTTATGTCACTTCCTTTTATAAAACTGTTTAGTGGTTCCCAATTGTGTTGTCCAGAGAATAAAGTTCCACATCTCTAGTACTACTGGATTGGGCTCCTTCTGCCTCTTTCCATTTTCATCTCTGGTGACTCTTACCTGCTCTTGGTTTTCTGATATGAAAGCCTTAGTTGCTGTATAATGAGTACCTTGACCTTATAGAGGTGGAGCCACTGCAGATTTTTAAAAATTTTTTTATTTAAAAAAAACATTAAAATTTTTTTTTCATACTTGTAGGTGGGGTAATAATGTCTCATTCTACTGTCCTTCCCATCCCCACTCTCCACCCTCCCCTCTCTCCCCTCTGCTAATCCAAAGTTCTTTCATTCTTCCCTACCCACCCCCCACTATGGATCAGCATCCACTTATCAGAGAAAACATTCGGACTTTAGATTTTGGGGATTGACTTATTTCACTTAGCAGAATATTCTCTAGTTTCATGTATTTACCTGCAAGTGCCATTATTTCATTCTTCTTTAAAGCTGAATAATATTCCATTGTGTATATATACCACATTTTCTTTATCCATTCATCTGTTGAAGGGCATCTAGGTTGGTTCCATAGTTTAGCTATAGTGAATTGAGCTGCTATAAACATTGATGTGACTGCGTCACCGTAGTATGCTGATTTTAAGTCCTTTGGGTATAAACTGAGGAGTGGGATAGCTGGGTCAAATGGTGGTTCCATTCCAAGTTTTCTTTTTTTAATTTCTTTTTTTATTTTTTTGATTCATTGTACACAAATGGGGTACAACTTCTCATTTCTATGTTGTACATGAAGTAGACTCACACCATTTGTGTAATCATACATGTACATAGGGTAATGATGTTTATCTCATTCCATTATCTTTCCTTCCCACTGCCCCCTCCCCACCCCTCATTTCCCTCTACATAATCCATCCTTCTTCCATTCTTCCCTTACCACCCCCCCTTATGTATCATCATCCACTTATCAGAGAAAGCATTTGGCCTTTGATTTTTTTGGGATTGGCTTATTTCACTTAGCATGATATCCTCCAACTCTGTTCATTTACCTGCAAATGCTATAAAGAATAATTTTATTCTTCTTTATGGCTGAATAATATTCCATCATGTATATATACCACTTTTTTTTTTTATTCATTCATCTGTTGAAGGGTATCTAGGTTGGTTCCACTTAGATGAATTGAACTGCCGTAAACATTGATGTGGCTGTGTTAGTGTAGAATGCAGATTTTAAGTCTTTTGGGTATAGACCAAGGAGTGGGATAGCTGTGTCAAATAGTGGTTCCATTCCAAGTTTTCTGAGGAATCTCCATACTGCTTTCCAAAGTGGTCATGCCAATCTGCAGTTCCACCAACAATGTATGAGTGTATCTTTCTCCCCACGTCCTCGCCAACACTTACTATTGCTTGTATTCTTAATAACAGTCACTCTGACTGGAGTGAGATGAAATCTTAGAGCAGTTTTGATTTGCATTTCTCTAATTGCAAGAGATGTTGAACATTTTTTCATATATTTGTTGGTCGTTCATATTTCTTCTTCTGTTAAGTGTCTGTTCAGTTCCGTAGCCCATTTATTGTTAGGGTTATTTGTATTTTTTGGTGTTAAGCCGCTGCAGATTTCGCATCAGAGGCAATTGAATTTCAAACTGGAAGGAATCTTTGAAGTTCACTGACTGCACTCACTTCATCAATTCCTGATGAATAGATGTCTGTTCTCTGAACACAGCCTGCTAACCTGTCTCATTCTTTGTTCTGATTGATTAAAAGGGAGTACTTACTTTCTTTCTTTCTTTCTTTTTTTTGAACCAGGGATTGAACTCAGGGACACTCGGCCACTGAGCCACATCCCCAGCCCTATTTTTGTATTTTATTTAGAGACAGGGTCTCACTGAGTTGCTTAGGGCCTTGCGAAGTTGCTGAGGCTGGCTTTGAACTCACGATCCTCCTGACTCAGCCTCCCAAGTCGCTTGGATTACAGGCGTGCACCACCGTGCCCGGCGAGTACTTACTTTCATACAAGCATATTATAAAGTCAAAAGTCACTATTAAATTCATGAAGGATGATTATCCCACCTTTCTCTTATATTCCCTTTCTGTTATGGTTTCTGCAGCAGGTTTTACTTCTCTGTGGGTCTTCCTTTGTGTATATTTTATGCTTTTTGATCTCCTACTCTGAACAATGTATATCCTCCACTACTTTAATGACTGGATTAATATGAAGAAAAATTCAATTTAATTTAATACTAAAAAAAATAACCTCCCCTTATAATGGAAAGGCCAGAAAATAGCATGAGGATCAAATCATGTTTGGGCTCAGAAATGTCCCAGACAAGGCACTTTGGATTGGAGATTGGTGATTGAGCAATTATCCCTTCCTTCTTCAGCCTTGAGCCTGTCTGCACTGAAAAGCTCTGATCCAGAATTGCACTGTTTGTGGGAAGAGTTTGGTCCCTGAGTCACCTGCCCTTGGTCTTGGTCATTCAGAATTAGAGTAAGGATGACATTGAAGTGCACTTGGATGTGAGTTGTTAGTGCAGATGGTGGCCTCAGTGTGTGATGCTCACCATGTGACCATGTCTGGGAGCAGATGGGTGATCTTTTTCTGCACCAGTTGGCACTTGGATCTTCCTGAAAGGCATGAGTGCAGGTGGAGTGAGGCAGTCTTGGAGCCAGCAAGGCAGGGAGACTCAGAGCCTTGGAGCCAGTTGCCAGCTGTCTAACTGCCCTCTCTGTGAAGAGCTCCTGGGTATATCCTCAAGTGCAAGTCTGGAATCTGACCTGTTACTCTCCCAAATTTTGTGATTCAATAATTACAGCCACAATCTATATCACTGAAGAGTTCATGATATGCCTTTTCACATACATGATCTTATTTGATGTTCCATGAAACCTGTAAAGGTAATGTATTAGTTTCCCAGACCACCATGGTGACTTACCATAATCTTGGTAGCATAAGACAATGTTCTTTCACAGAAGTTTAAATCAAGAGTTATCAGGGCTGTATTCCTTCTGAAGAATCTGGTGGGTACTCTTTTCTTTCCTTTTTCAGCTTCTGGTGGTTCTTGGAATTCCTTGGTTTGTCATAGTAAAACTGGTCTCTGCCTTTGTCTTCATATGACTTTCTCTGTCTGTCTTCCCCTTTTCCATCTCTTAAAAGGATGCCTGTCATTCAATTTAGGAGCCATCTGAATCTAGGGTGATCTTATCTCAAGATCCTTAACCTTAATTATATCTGCAAAGGCCACTTTCTGAGGTTCCAGGTAGAGGTAGACAATTATTTGGGGGGGCACTATTTAATTCACCTCAGGTGGGTATTGTAGGTATTGTGGACATTTGATATGAATGCTTTGTTCAAGCACTCATTGGATTGAGAATGCAGTATTCGACTGTGTGTAGTCGGAGCATTACTTTATTCCATTTTTATTAAGCAACTGTTACATGCCTTATGAAATTCATGTATCTTTGTCAAATTATGAATAGAGTAAATTGGAATTATCTTCTTATCATCATGGCTGAGACCAGAATCAGGGGAGAGTGAGTTAAGAACAATGGATTCATTCCTTATATTCTTCTTTTCCCCACATGTTCAGGGCTATCAGAAGGAGCTAGGCAAAGCACAGCTGCTAGGACCTTGTGGTCAACTGTCTTATAATGGCCTGAGATCCCTGGTTACTGGAAGGGAGTTACACTGCTTCCTTCCTTTTCTGGACAAAAGGCACTATGCACCAAACCTAAAGCTTAAAAGAAAATATAAACATAAACAACATTTTCAGTTCCTTTACAAATTTCATAGGAAGGCTGGGTGAATCTGAGATAGATGTCAAGGTCTCAATGTACCCTTTTTGAACCCATTTTGCTATGGAATACCATAAAGTCTTACTGTTACCCAGGATCCCTTTCCTGTACCTGTCTTATGGAGTAGTTCCCAACACTATTATCTCTCTTGCCCCATATGAAGACTTTTTGGTCATATCTACCATTTTTCTCAAGCATTGTTTTCTTTGTTTTTTTCTTTGTTTAAATATTTTATTATGGAATATTTCAGATATGTGAAAAGACATTAAAAACAAAAACTATTTGGAGAATGTGGCCCAAGTTGGGTGATGCTCCCTTTTTCAGTTTTTGTCCAAGCTCTGGGAGGAGCCACTTCAGGCAAAATTTGAACCAGTAGAGCATCCCCTGACGTGTGCTGACCCAGATAGAAAGGGAAAACTGGAAATCAGAATTTCCATTGCTTTTGAATTTTGACTAGATTAACTCTTCCCAACTGAGAAACTCCCCTGGTGAGGATAGGAGACCAGAAGGGTCAGTAGTTCTAGAAAGTTCTCTACCAGAAATCCTGAGTTCTAGGTCTGGGAGAGTGGGTTAGCACTCACCTTCAACACTAGGTGATACTGTAGTTTGAGGAAAGTGTGAGAAGTCTCTCTTCTCTGCTGGTAGAGGTCTCAGGCCTTTTTAGAGGCTGCTCCTTAATATCTCTCTGGGTTAGGCCCTAGCCAAAGAAGAGGAGAAGACGGATAGCCAAGGAGAAGACGGAAGCCAAGACGGATACTAACCTGTAGACACAGGTCAGTTCACTAGAATGCAGTTCCATGCAGGCAGAGAGGGAGGCAGTTCTTCCTGTTTTGTCCACTGATGAGTCTGGAATATGGTAGGCACCCAGTGGAGATCTGTCAAATAAACCAATGAGCCCGCAGAATCCTCAGAACAGCCTTTTGAAGTACTATATTAGATATTGACCTTATTTTACAGATGAGAATCTAAACTCAAGTGAGATTAACTTGTCCAAGGCATATAATATAGCAAGTAAGTAAGCAAGGCTTTAAACCAGATTCCTCTGGCTATGGAAATAAGGGGTTCTTCTAAACAATTCCTGATTGGTTTGCTTGTAGCACTCTGGGTGTAGCATGTGACACTGGGAGGGAGTTTATCTTCGGTAACTTTTGTTATATGACGTCACTGAAGCCTGGTTTTTCTATAATTCGCATGGCCACAAAAGTCTGCCACCCCTGACCAGAGACCCATGGAACTGGCAGCACAACCAGCCCAAGATCCTGCCCCTGCAACTGATTTCACTAGATCTTTTTTCCTTAGTGTGAAGCAGTTTAGCCATAACAGAAAGAAAATGGACATATTGCCCCTAAGGCAAAAGGTTAAAGGAACACAGCTAATTCACATTGAGGAATAAGTGCCCCTGAGGGTATTTATTTCCCAGCTGATAAACATCCACTCCATGCCACCCTCCCCAGCTCCCTCCACCTTTTTTTTTTCCTTTCTCTACCCACAGTCATCTATTTGCAAATGCCTGGTTGTCAAATGGGCAGTTCTCACCGGTCTCCAGTAACCTGTCCAGTCCTGCAGCTGCTGTGCTGTGGGCTCAGGTCTCAGTTCACATAGGCCTGGGTGCTTTAGTTTAGGTCTTTGGGGTTTTTGTGAGGGTATGTTGAATTTTTCCACCACTTAAAACTGCATTGCTTTCATCCATTCACCAAGCCTCATACTTGGCGCATACCAGGCTCAGTATGGAGGGAACTCATCCGCCCCTTGTCGAGCACAGAGCTCTCTTTCTAAGTTCTAAACAAAAGATCTCAAAACCAAGGTTCCCCTAAACCTAGTAACCCTGTGATGTATATCAGAGAAGCAGCTAGATCGGGGGCCACATTTGGTTGATAGAGGCCTCCAGGAGAATGTGATATACTTGCTGCAGGCTGCCTTTAAACTGTGGAGAACCCCCTGATAGCCATGGATAGCTAGGGTCATTACCAGGTGACCATTTTTGTTCATCAGCTTCCTTGGGCACATCATTCAATCAAATGTGTTTTGGAAGGAATAATGCTGATTATGTATAAAGTAAAAACTAATACTATTGGTCACACTCTTATTAGAAGATGACAAGAAGTGATTCTTGCTGCCATGGCTGATTAGGGTGAGTTAATGGCAGTGTTGTTTGATTATGCTGTTAACATAGCTTTTAGATTTTGCATGGAGAAAATGTTCTGAGCAGGACACATATTAAACTGAATAAAAATGTCAAATTGTTTTATTTACTTAAGGAAAGAAATGTACTGAGACAGAATGAAATTTGGGCAAAACCTCAAGTTTTCTTAATACAGTGAGGCATGAAAGTTTTATTGATGTCCTGAGGAAATAGCAAAGTAAACATTTTGTGGAAGGGATGGTCTGAAAATCAGAATTTTGAGTGTGGTTCTTAGACAGTGAAGTCCCAGCTCCATAACTGATGTGCTGGAGAATCTTAGAGAAGTCTAAGAAGATCATGTCTAATCATGCTACGCTGCATTGCACATTTGAGAACCACTTTTATTTTTATGCTGGAAGTGTAAATGTGATTAGTGTAACAAAGTTGTATAATAAAACAACAGTAGGAAGAGATATTCAAATTCTGATTTGAGGAATGCCAAAATCATGCCCCTTGAGATCTTGGGGGATTGCAGCAGTGGAAAATATGAGTCTTGATGTGGTGCTCACCTACAAACAGTCATCTTTCCTTTCTTTCTCCACATCAACAGGAAAGAGGCCGAAATCAGATTTTGGAGGGAGCTTTGATAAGTTCTCAGTGCTGTGTGATGTATGCATTTCTTAATCATGGTGGGAGGAAAAGGTCTTGGAGGTTGCTCATTCTTTCAAACCCACTGAAAATATTATGACTTGAACTCTGTACTTTTCACTTTTGTTTTTGTACTCATAATATCACATTTAACTTTTTTCCAGCTTTGCTGAGATATAATTGACCAAATTATGTATATTTATGGTATACAATGTGATGTTTTGATATATACAAATGTATATATACACACACACAGAGACATCTCTTGTGAAGTGATTACTGTAATCAAGCTAATTAGCATATCACCTCAGTTATTTTATGTGTGTGTGGTGAGAACATTTATGATCTACTAATACTGTTAGCGAATTTTAAGTATACAGTTCATTATTATTAACTATAATCACCATGCTGTATAATAAAACCTCCAAATCTATTCATCCTGTTAACTGAAACTTTGTATCCTCTGACCAACATCTCTCCATCCCCTCCTCCACTCCCTAGCCTCAACATCATTTTTCAAAATTATTTTTAGTTATTGATGGATATTTATTTATTTATTTATTTTTCCCGGTGCTGGGGATTGAACCCAGGGCCTTGTGCTTGTGAGGCAGGCAGTCTACCAACTGAGCTATATCCCCAGCCCCTTAGACCTTTATTTAATTTATTTATATGTGGTCCTGAGAATCAAACCCAGTGCCTTATATATGCCAGGCAAGTGCTCCACCACTGAGCTACAGCCCCAGCCCCCAACATCATTCTTTTTGCTTCATGAGTTTGATTTCACAAGATTCTGCATGAAGTGAGTTCTTCCAGTATTTGTGTTTTGTGCCTGGCTTATTTCCCTTAGCACAATGTCCTCCGAGTTCATCCCCATGGTTGCAAATGGCAGGATTGCTTTTATTTTGATGGCTCTAATAGGATTCTGTTTTTTGCTATTTCAGTTCTTTCTGCTTCAATCCTAATTATTTTCTATCTTTATGTTGGTCATGAGCTTAGTTTATTCTTTTACTGGTTTCATGAAGTATGAAGTTAGGTTATTTGGGATCTTTCTGCTTTCTTAGGAAGGTGTTGATTATTATAAACTTCTCTCTTAGAACTGCTTTTGCTGCATCCCATATGTTTTGGTGTGTTGTGTTTCCATTTGATGTCTTTCTTGACTCATTGGTTGTCAGGAGCTTACTTTTATACCATCATGATCAGAAAAGATACTTCACACGATTTCAGTTTTCTTAAATTTAAAAATTTAAGAAAAAATTTAAAATTAACTTAAAATTAAACTTAAAATTTTCTTAAATTTTCTTAGAATTGTTTTGTGACCTAATAAATGATATGGAGAGTGTTCCATGTACACATGAAGAGAATGTGTGTTCTGCTGGATAGAATGTCTGTCAGGTTGATTTAGTCTATGGTGTTGTTCAAGTCTGCTGTTTCTTTATTGACTTTCTGTCTAGGTGGACTATACATTGTTGAAAGTGGTCCTCTAATACTGAGGTCCTCTAATATTAGTGTATCAACATCTGTTTCTCCTTTTGTTGGTTAATAATTTGCTTTATGTGTTTATAGTTATGTATTTAGGTACTCTCTTGCTGAGGACATAATATATTTACAATAGTTATAACCTCTTGATGAATTGATCAACTTATTATATAATTATCTTCTTTATTGTTGACAGTGTATGACTTAGATTCTGTTTTACCTGAGATAAATAGAGCCACTCCCCCAACCCCCTGCTTTTGGTTCCCATTTGCGTGGAATATCTTTTTCCATTTCTTTACTTTCAGTCTGTGTATGTCGTAAAGCTAAAGTTTATCTCTTGTAGGCAGCATATAGTTGGACTTGTTTTTAAAAAATTCACTCAGCAACTCTATGTTTTTATTGGATAATTTAATCCATTTGTATTTAAAGTAATTGTCAATAGGTAAAGGTTTAACACTTCCATTATTTTAGTTGTTTTCTGCTTGTTTTATAGCATCTTTGTCTCATTCTCTTCTGTTTTCCTTTGTGATTTTGTTGTTATAGTGATACCCTTCTCCTTTATCTTTTGTATTTCTACTGCAGGTTTGTCCTTTGTGATTACGTGAAGCTTACATAAAACAGTCTATTTTAAGCTGATAACAATTTAACTTTGACAACATACACAAACTCTACACTTTAACTTTTCCTCTCACCAATTTTGGTCTTTTTAAAAATCACAGCACTTTGCCGGGTGTGGTGGCGCATGCCTGTAATCCCAGCACTTGGGAGGCTGATTCAGGGGGATTGATCATGAGTTCAAAGCCAGCCTCAGCAACTTACCAAGTCCCTAAGCAACTCAGTGAGACCCTGTCTCTAAATAAAATACAAAATAGGTCTGGGGATGTGGCTCAGTGTTGGAGTGCCCCTGGGTTCAATCCCCAGTACCAAAAAATAAAAAAATAAAAAAATAAATCACAGCACTTTGAACATTTCATCCCATTCTTTCTTGGCCTGCAAGGTGTCTGCTGAGAAATCCACTGATAGTCTTAGAAGCATTCCTTTGTAGGTAAGGAATTGCTTTTAATTGGCCGCTTTTAAAATTTTCTTTGACTTTTGAGAATGTGACTATAATGTATCTCAGTGAAGATTCTTTATATTTAATTTAATTGGGATTCTTTTGGCTTCATAGATCTGGATATTCATTTCCCTCTCCAGATTTGCAAAGTTTTCTGTCATTATTTCTTTAAATGAGCATTCTGCTTCCTTTCTCTTTGCTGCTTCCAGAACTCTCATAGTACATCTGTTGGTTTGCTCTATGAGTCTCATAAATTCTGAAGGTTTTCTTCATTTTTTTCCTTTTCAAACTTTTTTTAATTTTAATTTTTTTCTGTTTGGATAATTTCAAATTACCTGTCTTCAAGCTCACCAATTCCTTTGCGCTTGACCTCATCCTATGTTAAAACTCTGTGGAATGTTTTCAGTTCAGTCATGTTTTTTGCTCTAGAATTGATTTGGTTCTTTTTTATTTATGGTTTCTCTCTCTTTCTTGAACTTGTCATTTGTTTATATATTGTTTTCCAGGTTATATTTAGTTGTATTCTCTTATAACTCACTAAGCTCCTTTACAGTGCATATTTTGTTTTTTTAATTAATTTTATTTATTTTTGTTTTTACAGACTACATTTTGATTCATTGTACACAAATGGGGTTCAACTTTTCACTTCTATGGTTGTACACAATATAGATTAACACCATTTGTGTAATCATATATGTATATAGGGTAATGGTATTTGTCTCATTCCATTATCTTTCCTTCCCCTGCCCCCTCCCTTCCCCTCATTTCCCTCTACACAATCCAAAGTTCCTCCATTCTTCTGTTACCCTCTGCCTGCCCCCCATATCCCACTCCTCGGTTTATACCCAAAGGACTTAACATCAGCATACTATAGTAACACAGCCACATCAATGTTTTAGAGCAGTTCAATTCACAATAGCTAAAATGTGGAACCAACCTAGATGCCCTTCAGCAGATGAATGGATAAAGATACAGTGCATATTTTGAATTCTTTGTCAGGCAGTTTGCTGATCTTCATTTATTTGATGTGGGTTACTGGTGTTCTATTTTGTTCCATTGGTGGTGTCATGTTTCCCTGATTATTCATTGTCCTTATGGCCATAGATTAGTGTCTGCACATTTGAAGAAATAGGCCTCTCTACCACTCTTTATAGGCTGGTGTCAGCTGGGAAAGCTCTTCACCACTCAGTCCATACAGATTCTGGGAAGGCTTCTTGGTGGTGTGTGTAGTAGGCTTACTGACAACATTCTCAAATGAGCTGGTCAGCAATTGGGTTGGTATGGCATCTAAGAGCTTAGGAGCTATCCTGGATGCTGGATTCACAGGGCCCATATCTAGTGCTTTGGTACGTAGGGACCATTCCTAGTTCCTGGGTCCACTGGGGTAGGCCTCTCACCTGAGTAGACAGGGGTTAGCCTATTGCCTGGGGCTCTGGGAATGGACTTAAACCTGGGTCCTTGAGGATGGGTGTTTTAGTCAGCTTTTTCACTGGTGTGACTAAAAGATCTGACCAGAACAATTGTAAAGAAGCAAAAAGATTATTTGAGGACTCATGGTTTCAGAGGTCTTAGTCCATAGAAGACTGGCTTCATTCCTCAGAACTCAAGATGAGGCAGAACATCATGACAGAAGAGTGTGGCAGAGGGAACCAGGTCACATCATGATCAGGAAGCAGAGAGAGAGGTCTCCACTTGCCAGATACAAATATATACTCCAAATCCATGCCCCAATTTCCACCTTCTCCAACCACACCTACCACTTCAGTTACCAGTTAATCCCTATCAGGGGATTAATTCATTGAGTAGGTTAAGACCTTCACAATTCATTTCTCCTCTGAACCTTTTTGCATTGTCTCAGATGTGAGCTTTTGGCAGACACCTCACATCTAAACCATAACAATGGGCTTAGAGCCTGAATCTGTGGGAGTTAGCCCACTAGCATGGTCTCCTGGGATGGACCTGGAACCTAGATCTGCTGGATCCTAAGGTGATGGGGAACTAGCCTGCCATTGGAATGGGCCTGAATTCACAGGGCTGATCTGGAGCCTGGATCTATGGGTGCTAGCCTGGTACCTGGGTCTTGGAGGCCAGCCTGATACTGTGCATAACTAGAAACTGGGTCTACAAATTCCAGCCTGGGGGTTGGATCTGCAGGGTAGTCCATGGGTGCCAGTCCAGCACTGGGATCTGTTGGGATAAGTCTGGACCCTGAATCTACTGTCATATGGGGCAGCAGGGGCCATTATGGATTGGGTGGGTCTGGAGGCTTTTTCTGATGGTGCTGGTCTGAAACTTGGTTCCATGGATGATGGCCTGATGCCTTGGGCCATGAGGGCTGGCCTGAATTTCAGGGGTATGAGGGCTGGCTTCATCCCTCGTTTCACTGGAGTGGATCTGGTACTGACACCCATGGTAAACTTGTGTGATCACTTCATTCTCCTTTCCCCACATGGATGGTATCTCCATATTGTGCTGTATGGACTTGTTGGAGGAGAGATGACATGGGTAATGTAAAGCTGTCCTTTCTCCCCTGGTTAGTATGTCTTTTCTTATTTTGTGCTACACTGAGGTGCTATGATCTCTCACGGCTTCCTTAGCTCATGTGAAGGTATTCTTTTGCATGAACAGTTGTTTAAATTGAAGTTTCTTTGAGGAGATAAGAACTGAAAAGTCATTTCTACCATCTTGCTGATATCACTCCTCCCCATCAAATTTTAATGGACATACTCAGATATATGTCTTTTCCTTTGATTTCTGAGTGCCTCTGGGTCAGGATTTTCCATGTCTAGTACTGTGCCTATCCATAGTAGGTCTCAAATGTATTTGTTGAATTAAATTGGTTTATTTTGTTTATTAGAGATTTGAGTTTTAAATACCATACTTTTAGGTTGTTATTTTTACTCCTATCTTTGAATAACAGAGGATTTTATCTTTCCTTTTTACTATAATTATTTTACTATAATTTCCCCTAATTTTCAGATTTGCACATAATGTGTTCAGATCATAATCAGGTATCTTCAGGAGTATGGGAATGACATTGTTTGATATCACAATTATGTTTTTACAAAAACTGAAAGAGACTTTGACTCCTTTAAATGTGAATTATTAACTGATATTAAAAATGTGATGTGATTGGTATCAGACATGTGAAAAATCATTTGCTTAGGTAAGTATTTACAACACAGTAAACAACTTCTCTGTTAAAACACGGAAACAACCAAAATAGAAGAACAAAACCAAAAAACAACCTATTCACACATTCTTAAACTTATAGAACATCTCTACTTTCTCATGAAAAGATGTTTTGAGCCAATTTTCTTGGCTCACATTCATTGAATTATAAAACTGGGCATCCATATCAATCTCACCTTTCTTATCAAAGATGCAAGGATATCCTGAGAGATATGTGTTTGTGATTTTAATACAAAGGAAAGATGCTAGTAATCTAGCTGGCTCCTGAAATTGATCTGACTTCTTAATAATGCAGAAAGATAAATAGAATATTCATGAACATAATAAAAATATGATTGTTACTTAAGCATTAGGGTCTAATAATAAGAGTTTATAGTGTGGTGATCTAACTGGACTGGAAAGAGGACACCCTGGGGTTTCATTCTTGCTTGTCCCTGACTAGATGTTGTCCAAGGACAACTTCTAGAATCTTTGAGCCTTTTTTCCTATTTGTGAAATAAGGCTACTGAAAATTTTCATACAATGTTGTTATGATGAATTAATGAATACAGGACATGTTGATATAAGGTATAAGTAACTCTAAGGTGTAAGTATCCAAATAGAAAAGATTATTATAAAGGGCAGGTCATCTGGATTGTAGATTACTTCTAGGAAATTTTCAAGTCAGTTCTTTGAAAATAAGTAAGCACTGATTCATTGTAGACTGTTACATTTCACTCCCACATGACCTTTTTTCTTCCTATCCCTTGTTCTACAGTGTATTAAGCTGCTTGAACTTAAAACATTTACCATAAGCCCTCTGTTGTGGAGCTGTGGGAGCCAGAGACAAATTATAATAGTTGGTTATAGGATATTTGCTTAATACATATTTTCAGGAACAAAATGAACTTAGAATTTTATTGAGTACCATTTTATATACTTCCATATAATTTTTTCCTGAACAAATTTTTCTAGAGTTTCAAGAGTTACCATTTTACTGATTTTAAGAAATTTAACTTTGAACAACTTTATTGTGTAGATAGTAATAATACACATGCCTTATTTTACTTTTAGAATTCAGAAGAAGGTTGTCTCTCTGGGTAAATATAGTGATGGTTATATAACACAGTGTTTCCCATTTAAAAAAAAAAACTTTGGTTATCAGAAGATTCAAAGTTCAACTTTCAGTTGTAGTGACTATTTGAACCAGCGTCAGTGTTTAGAAAATTAGATTATTGGCATCAGAATCACCTGGAGCATTTGTTCATATGGACTCTGGTCCTTGCCCCAGATCTACTGATGTAGAATATTTGGATTTTAGAACTGGAAATCTATACCTTAGACTGAATACTGTTTATCCAAAGGGATACTAAGGTATGAAAGTTATTGGCTTAAGATTTCAGATTCTTGATTCTTCCTCTCTTTACATGGATTTTGATGTTCTCTTTCTATTTTATTAGCTGTATTTGTCCATCTTATATAAACTACCCATAGAATTTTTGGAAGTTGGCAGGACAAAATAATTTTTAAAATGTTCATTTCGAAGAGGTTATAAGAACTCAGACAGAGTCAGAGTAAAGAAAATAGTTTCTGCTAGTTGCCTTGTTTGTCTTTCCTGAGCTTTAAGAGCTGCAAATCAGCTCTTGCATTGAAGGAGGCAGGAAGGAGAACTTGTAGCTGGGATCTGCTATCTAATATTTAACCCCTCTTTGTGGTAGGAGTGATGATGCATATGCTTGAAAAGGGACCTGGAGATCTGTAGATTTCATGACTAACGAAGTGTAAGAAGCCCTGTCCTGATTTCTTTTCTCTTTTGGCATTTACATATCTATCTCTAGTTTGATTATAAGATCCTTTCTTATAAAGGGGCAGAAACTGATCTTATGAAGAGAAGAGGAGTGAGTTATGTTGGAATTAGTAGATTTTGCCCAGGAATCAACCTACTGTGGCTGGTGGAGGCAAGAAAGAGGGATTTCATCTGTGAGGACAGTGGGAGGACCTGGCCACTCAGGCTTGACTGGGGTCAGATTAGCTGGTGGATGGGGAAA
Source organism: Glaucomys volans (assembly GCA_020662805.1). Lineage (NCBI taxonomy): Eukaryota > Metazoa > Chordata > Mammalia > Rodentia > Sciuridae > Glaucomys > Glaucomys volans. The sequence goes on from JAJEJO010004236.1 coordinate 78,123, forward strand.
CTAGAGCATAGAAATAACAGACTGGCAGATCCAACCTTGCTAACTCTTGAAAAGACCAGTGGGGTCTGTCTGGAGCTTAGCTGAGCTGCCAGCTGTCAGAGTAGCTGAGAAGGACAACAAGCTAACCTCAAAGTCAGTCAAGCCTGTCATCGCTTATTGTGATATGGCCGCAAGAGGCTAAGCTGGAGAAAGCACCAACTCCCACCATGCCAGGTCCCCCCATGGGCTGGTGCAGCAGTTAAGGTCAGATAGGTCATTGAAGACATGGGGCCCACCTGATGGCTAAGGGAACCCTGGATAAAAGAATTCTATGGTTTTATGGGTCCAGGGACCAGGGGAAGGACTAGAAGCAAAGAAATATTGAGTGTTGAGTCTGAATGGAAAAAAAAAAAATCTTCAAGGTTTTCCCTCCCTTGCTGGGAATATCTTGGCAAAGTTTCCTGAGCCCAAGGCCTAGTGACCAAAGATTCAAGATAAAGAGACCTCAGAATAAAGATGCTTGAGCTAGGGATGCAGATATGCAGAAGAGCATGACCAGGCAAGGGGGATATGAGTCCTTGACTGTGACACCCTGCAGAGACTGCAGTATGTTGTTTGTGCACCAGGTCTGGAATAGGGAGGGCAGCTTTCTCGTGAATTCTGCCCAGGTAGTCTTTGTAATTGTTTATGATCAGGTCTGAAAAATCACGGGTAGGATTTGGGCCAAGAGCCAGATTCCTCAAGGACTTTGGTGGGACATTGACTCCCATTAGGACAGTTCTCAGAGAACCAGAACTGAGCCAGGCTGTCTCAGGGATAAATAGTTCTGTCATCAACTAAAGGGCATTGAGTAGGGTCTGTAATGTATATAGCTGGTGGTGAATACAGGGTTGCTATTATCACCATCAGAACATTCAGGTTGGTACTAATTGAGGAAGCACCACTGGGGAAGATAGCTCTGCAGCTGTCTCAGCTCTTTGAAGGGATGATCATGGGTTTGCATGAGGTAGATGACATAATATTCATTGAATGAGTTTGGAAGTGGGGGTAGAATTCAGTGTTGAATCAAGGTATAGAATTACACATAGATTTAGTTGCCTTTTTCTTTAAATGCTTATATTGTTTCTGCCCTTCTGCCTAGCATATTGCATTCCCTCACCCCCAAATCTGCACTCATCTTTCAACACCCAACATAGATGACATCAGGGAGTCCATGTGGATAGGGGACTGACTATAGGATAGGAAAACTTCAGCCCAGGGATTCTAGACCTTCAGGGAGTTCTCATCCTTTGAGGTCTGTGGGCAGGGCACAGACACTGCTCATTGCAGAATTTTTCCTTTGGAGCTCATGCAGCTGCAGAATTCCAAGGCAGCACCTCAGGAAACTGCTTCCAGCCAGTGGAGTGCATGAAGAAGAAGAATCCTATTGCCATAGTGACCTTCAGTTTTTCATTTCTCCTGGTCAGAAGCAACCTCTCCTTCTTTAATTCTTTTTCAAAATGGTTTTTCATTAATTATTGAGTACCTATAAAATATTTATAAAGTGTAAGTGGGATACAAAGGATCACACAACCTGAAACACCTGTGTATCTACCATCCACTTTAAATGAAAGAACATGAGTATAGCCTTAGAAGTCTCCTGTGACCTCTCCTCAGTCCTTCCCCCTGCTTTCTCCCACACTAGAAGCAGCCACTGTCCAGAATGTGGAGTTGTCAGTCTGTTTGGGCTTCTGTAACAAAGTACCATAAATTGAGCTCATAAATAACCAAAATATACTTTTCATAGTTCTGGGAGCTGAGAAGTCCAAGAGCAAGGTGGCAGCAGATTTGCCATATGGTAGGACCCACTTCCTAGTTCACAAATGGAGTTTTCTCACTGTGTCTTCACATGGTGGAAGGGGCAATGTAGTTCTCTGGGGTCCTTTTAACAGGGGTGCTAATTCCGGTCATGAGGGCAGAGCCTCACCTCCTAATGTGATTACCACAGGGGTTAGGATTTCTGCATACAAATTTTGGAGGGGCACCAACACTCAGACCATTTCAGCAGTTCATATTGTTCTTGCTCTATAGTTTTATTACACATTCATATCTTTAAACAATATGCAGTTTAGTTTTGAATGTTTTTGGACTTAGTATAAACAGCATCACGTTGTCTATAAACTTTTGAAACTTAACTTTTTCACTTTAATGAAAATTGGATGAGATTCTTCTTATCATGTGAATACATGTAATTGATTAATTTCTGCAACTGTATAGTATTCCAGTGTATTCATTTATTAAATGTATTTATTCACTCCACCTCTTATGGATGCTTTCATGATTCTAATTTTAGGCTATTAAGAAAAATATTGTTATGAATCATCTTGGATGTGTCTTCAGTGCTTATAACTCCTATTGACTTGCTAGGTCACAGGATATGAAACTGCTCAACTTTATTAGAAAACACCAAGTTGTTTTCCAAATTGGTTACATTAATGTACACATCTGCCATCAGTAAGTAGTGATAATTTTGGTGAGGATCATCATGATGATGAAAGTTCATTCACATAGCATTCACTACATACCAAGTGCTACACTAAGCATTCAGTATACATGAACTCATTTAATTCTTACATGAGCCCTCAATGTTCTGTTTGCTTCTCATCCTTGCAACACCCAAAACTCTCTGACTTTTAAATTTTTGCCAGTATGGTGGATGTGAAATGTTACTTATTGTGTTTTTATTTTGTATTTTTCTGAGCATCTCTTTATATGTCTGTGTAGTGCCTGCCAAAATCTTTCCCCCATTTTAAAATTGGGTTACTTTTCTTATTGTTCTTTACATCCTAACAACTTTCTTCTATAAAAACTCTTTTTATTATAATTTATGTCCTGTTTGGTTTCTTCAGTTCAACTGTAAGCTCTCCAAGGAACTGACAGTGTCTTAGATATTTGAGTTCTCACAGAGCCAACTACTATGAATTGAATCTAGTAATTGTACAAGAATATTCATCTAATGAAATAATCAGAGGGCCAAATGGTGATCTTGCTCCTCACCTCAACCTTAGACATATTCTCTAGAAGTAAATGGAAAACCTGCCAGGAGTCTTGCAAAGAAATTCCTATTATTAAGTTGAACTACATAACTGGAGTTTCCTCTAACTCCATACTTTCTCAACCTCTGAAAAAAATCTAACTTATCCAGAAAAGTCTCTCTATGTCTTGCTTCTAAGTCTTGACCAACTAATGACCATTGGTCATTTTTCTTAAACACACACACACACACACACCCCAACTTCATCATGATACATAACACATATATGCGGACAAGTGCATAAAGCACAATGTACATCATGTAGCACCCAGTCAATTTTTTAATAACCTCTTTTGTGAAAAGGTTGAAGATCAGCCACCCTTATGGATTCAGTCTTGGTACAAACTGTGGTCTGTGGGCTGAATATAGTCAGATGGCTTGGTTTTCTAAATGCAGTTTTACTAAAATATAGTCATGCACATTTGTTTTTGTATTATCTATGTCTGCTTTGCTTTCATGCTACAACTGCAGTGCTGAGTAGCTGCAGCTGAAATTGTATGATCTGTAAAACTGAAAAGATTTATTTTCTGGCCTTCATATCGAGAGTTTGCCAACCCCTGCTCTAGGGTTTGACTTGGAAAAGCATAAATACCTCTGTATCCTGTGTGAACTTTACCCTCTCAATAAACTAGCCTAATGAACCTCTGTTTGAGAAAAGAAAGTTAAATACTTATAACATTAAAAAATATTAAACAGAATGATCTATTTTAATGAAATCTTAAGAACAGCCAGAAACTAAACCCAAAGCAAATTATCTCTAAATCTTGACCTCCTTAAGGTCTGCTGAATTGCATCAACAACATTTTATAACTGGAAGACTGGCGCAACCCAATAATTTTTTAGGTCACAGGGTGTAACTAATTGAATAGAAAAAGAGATCAACATCTTGAGATTATATCCCTGGAGAAGGTAACACCTGAAACAGATTGAGTTTTTTGATTAACTTATTCCTTAGTGAGTAGAGGTTAAACATCCAAACAGATGAAAAGATCTAGAAGGAAATAGAGTAGAGCACACATCATTCTGTAGTTGACATTTGGAAAGTGCATGTGCAAAACGTGCCTCCCCCACCCCCACCACACATGGGGATGATGTTTAATCAAAGACAAACCAAAACAAGATGACCACTGTCCAAGTGTTCTTCACTTGAACACAGAGGGTTTGGCTTTAAATCTTTTTCACAACTGTCAACTTCCCTATAGCAAAACCAATTTAGTTTTCTTTGGACAGTCTCATAAATGAAAATAAAAAGTAGGGAATAACTTAACTGCCTACAGGGAAAATGAATGTGAAGACAAATGGTTGTATAAAGTTCATTTTTTAAAAAATCCAGCCTAAAATCTTTCCTCCAAGGTATATTTTAGTCTAAAGGTTGCTGGTGCTCAGGAGGAGGTACCTTTTGTTTTGCTTCTTGGAGACGGAGTAAGTTGTGATCTGAGAGAGGGACATACAATTGAAAGTCTGATTGCATTACCTCCCTCATCTCTCTCTTCCAAATTTAAAAAAATAATTATATAGCAAAAACAGCCTACTTTTCTAATTTGCATTTAAAGAATGTTTGTTTGGGGTCAGCAGGTGAGAAACTGTGGACTTTAAACTAACAGTCTTTCACATATACAGAGAATTATTTGTTTTTTCTTTTCCAAAGAAGCATTTCTAGAAATGCAGCTCTTTGGAAATGTAGTCCTTGAAAAAGATGTGCAAACTTAGACTCACAGAGCTTAAGATCCGAAGGTGATCATAGGCCTATATGAAAACGCTCTCATTTAAGAGGAAACTGATGCGAGTGTGTGGGATTGCATATTCTCTTTATTCTGACTTGCAGGGTGCAAATGATCCACGGCAGTGAGCCACAATGGTTGGAGATAACATTTGTCATCAAACAGATCTGGGCTCAATTCCTAGATTCTTCACTTCAAAATCATGTGACCTTGGGGAAGTCATTTGTTCTCTCAGAATCTCATGCACCTTACCTGAAAGATGAAAATAATGCTAACCCCTACCTTGATGTTGTTTTAAGTATTAAATGAAATAATGCATATGGAAATCTTAATATGGACATGGAGTGTTGTAAAGGAAATGAGAGAAAAATCAGAGAAAAAAAGGTTTAGGTACCTGTTAGAAGTTGCTCCAGGTAAAGCAACTTTAGAGGTAAAGTCACTTTCTCCTAGTTTAGATCTTAAAAAAAAAATAAATAAATAAAAAACCCAAAACCAAAAAGAAACCCCCAAGAAAACAAAACCCTATCATTCTGACTTCTTGGAAATAAGGGCTTCATATATGTATTTTTTAAATACACATAAACTTGATGGCTTGCTCTCACCTGTGTATATTTAAACACCTGTTATCTTTAAAAAATTGCTATCTGTACAAATCTGTATTGATTACAATGGATGAATGTAGGCAGGACCAAGAACAAGAGTGGAGAAGTTGCATGATAATAATAGTTAACATGTAACAAGTGCTTATTATATGCCAGGCACTCTTCATTCATGACTTAGTTCCTTTAATCCTCAGAAAATCCCATAAGGTAGCAATATTATCCTTGTTGCAAAGGAGAGGAAATAGAAACACCAAGAAGTAATGTCTGGGTCTCATAGCCAGGAATGGGCAGACCCTGGACTCCAGGCCAGGTGGTCTGACTCTTTTCCTGCTGGGGCATGTCACTGTGTCCTGGGCATTAAGAATCCCCTAGTTTGCCTTGTGTGATGACCTGTCTGGTTACTGGAACTGCAGCTTTCAGAACCAACTTTTGGGGGCCCTCTGCAGCTCTCCAGACCCTTCCAGAGTTTGGTTATATAAGTTAATGGTTTAGTTTCTAATTACCCCAGTGATCAGGACCAGAAATGACCCAGGGCTCTGGTTGCCTGGGAAGAGGAGAGCTTGTCTGTCAGTTTACTTTCCTTTCTAGATTTTTCACTGGGGAACAAGGGTTAAGGGCTCTTGTGCAATTGCCAGAATCTGTTGAAGAGCATTTTGAGGATCTTTGTTTAGAGGAGAGTAACTTTTAATATGAGGAACTGCTTGAAATTATCATAAGAGAAATAGTAGTCTTTAAGAGCTAGTCTAATGATTAATGAAAACTTTGGGTTTTTGAATCCCCTTCACCTTCAGGGCCTACCCACTGGCAACCTTTTTGCTTTTACTTATTTTTTATGAAAATAATCAAAAAATAAAAGTGAATATCTTTTTCAAAGAATTCTTGGCCTTTTCTTTTCCCTTGGGAGTAATTTCTCTTTGCCAACTAAATTTTGGAGGACTGGTTAGAGATGACTGGAATATAGGCAAGAATGTTAGGCTATGAGAAAAACATTCAGGTACTGGTATTTAAGGAAATCCCTTAGGGACACTGCTTACCAAATATCTCTTAGAAGGGACAAATAGGTGTTCAATCCAGTTTTAGAGTTTTAAGGGACTCTAAAGACAATTTGTTCTCAGTTTTGCAGCTAAGGAAGATGGAGAGAAGCAACTGTGACAGAGATAGGACTAGAAACAAGACCTTCTGATTCCTATGCCTCTCTCTCCATTTTTTTGCATTGTTTGCTGGGAAGACCAAAAAGTCACCAGAAAGAGATAACCCCCAGAATCTAATTTGACTTGGAGATATAGCCCTTATGTGCCATTTATCTAAAATGAGCATTCTGTCTTAAAAATTAAGTTAGAAACTTTTTTCTAAGTTTTATGCAGTTAAAGGAAAATATAGCCTCTCCTATATATAAAATATGGCAATATACTGTACTCTTAATTTGTCATTATTGCTTAGGATTCATATTTATGAATTTAAACTACTCTCCCCATAAAATTTACCATTCATAAAGATGATTTTCCCTTCCCTTCATTCACCCTTGTCTAATCCAAAGTACTTCTATTCCCTACCCATGCCCCTCCCCTGGCCTTATTGTGAGTTAGCATCTGCATCTCAGAGAGAACATTTGGCCTTTGGTTTTTTGGGATTGGCTTATTTCACTTAGCATGGTAGTCTCCAGCTCCATCCATTTGCCAGCAAATACCATTTTTCTTTATGGCTCAGTAATATTCCACTGTGTGTATGTATGTGTGTGTATATATACACATACACACACACACACACACACACACACACACACACATACACACATAACATATTTTCTTTATCCATTCGTCTGTTGAAGGGCACCTAAGTTAGTTCCCATAATTTAGCTGTTTTGAGTTGAGCTGCTATAAACATTGATATGACCTTTTCACTGTAGTATGCTGATTTTAAGTCCTTTGGGCATATACCAAGGAGTGGGACAATGGTCAAATGATGGTTCTATTCCAAGTTTTCTGAGGAATCTCCATACTGCTTTTCAGAGTGGTTGTACCAATTTGCAGTCCTACCAACAATGTATGAGTGTATTCTTTCCCCACATCCTCTCCAACATTTATTGTTACTTGTATTCTTGATAATTGTCATTCTTACTGGCATGAAATGAAATCTTAGAGTAGTTTTAATTTGCATTTCTCTAATTGCTAGAGATATTGAACATTTTTCGTATATTTATTGGTCATTTGTATTTCTTCTTTTGTGAAGTATCTGTTCAGTTCCTTTGCCCTTTTATTGATTGGGTTATTATGGGGGTTTTTTTTGGTGTTAAGTTTTTTGAGTTCTTTGTATACCCTGAATATTAATGCTCTGAGGTGCAAGTAGCAAATATTTTCTCCCATTCTGTAGGCTCCCCACATTCTTCATTGCTTCCTTTGCTTGTGAAGAAGCTTTTTAGTTTGCTACCATCCCATTTATTCATTCTTGATTTTATTTCTTGTGCTTTGGGAGTCTTGTTGAAGAAGTCTGTTTCTAAACCAACATGATGGAGATTTGGGCCTGCTTTTTCTTCTGGTAGGTGCAGGGTCTCTGGTCTAATGCCTAGTTCCTTGGTCCACTTTGAGTTGGGTTTTGTGCAGCCTGAGAGACAGGTCTAATTTCATTTTGCTACACATGGATTTCCAGTTTTCTCAGCACCTTTTGTTGAAGAGGCATCTTTTCTCCAATGTATGTTTATGGCACCTTTGTCTAGTATGAGATAACTATGTGGATTTGCCTCTGTGTCTTCTATTTTGTACCACTGGTCTTCATGTCTGTTTTTGTGATAATACATGCTGTTTTTGTTACTATAGCTCTAAGCCTTTACATATATCTGTATTTCACCAGTTGTGATCCATTATCTTGTCACTTCAGGAATGTTCTTTGCTGTCCTTGATCATGAGGTTGCTTCACAAGCTACAACACACTGATGCTCTTCCTCAGCTTTGGAAAACAATGTTTACCATTCTGAAAACTTGCTTTATCTTCCTTTTTGTCACAGAAAGGAGTTTTGGTGGACTTAAATACTGTGTGACAAATGAGAGTGGATGTATGTTCAAGTTTTTGCTGGGATTTAAAGTACTTGAATGCAAGTAAGTTGGCAAGGCAGACAGTGTAATTAAATCCATACATAAAAAGGGAAGATTGTAGCAGTCTAGCTCTAAAACATAGTATTGTCTTCTGCCACCATGAAGATTAAAACTGTGAGATGAAGTCCAGAGAAGACACCTTCTATAAGACATCTTTCCTGATGATTTGGGACTGCCTCCTCTCCTCGAGTTTGCATAGAGTAGTATCTACTACTGTGATGGAGGTTTGTGGGATCCCTGGCTTCCACCCTGAGATTTGAGGCAGATAATATTACTTCTGCCTGAAATTCTCTCTATGAAAACTTGGCTAATGGTTTCAACCAATGATTGTCAGCCCCAGCTAAGCATCCTAATCAGTTGGAGAGCTTTTGTTTTTCCCACATTTTATTGCAAAGTTTTAAGAGATAGAGAATGTTGGAAGAATTTTATAGTGAACACCCACTACTTAGATTTTATCATTTAACATTGTATTAAACATTTTTTTAAAAAAATCTGTTTATCCATTAGTTGGAGAGCCTTTAACACACACACACACACACACACACACACACACACACATACACACACACTCATTTCTACATTCATACATAGTATGGAATATATACCTCCAGGGATAGGGAGGGTGAAGAAGGGAAATTATCTTTATATACTTGTATTGTTTCAGATTTGTTGTTTTAATAGTGAGTAGGCATTTCTATCTCTATAACTAAAAAATGCAACCCATCATGACAAAATAACTATACATAACCTACCTCCCAGGTCTCCAACCTCCAAAGATTATGGTATAGTAAGTATGGGATGGGGTTTCTACATTTTTGAAAGTGTAGCCAGGATTGAGAACAGTGGAATACACGTCTCCAAAATGCCACTGAGGTTTAGTGTCCTGAGTGCCATGAGTTCTCCTCGATAGCAAATTGCCTCCAGCTTCTTCTAGATCGGTTGCAGGTCCTTCCCTATTCATCCTGGGCATGCCGTTCTGTGCTGCTGTTGGCATAACTGAGCTTGCAGGCAGGAGAAGGAATTTCCCTGTGTAGGTGGAAAAAACCTCAGATTCACATGAAGCAGCCTTACTTCTTTGCAATCTCTTTTTTACTCTTATCTATTTTACAATGGCAGCCATTTCAAACCTCTATCCTTAAGAATTAAAACCACCTCCTTTGCCTTTCTCTGTAGATATTCTCCTAGGTGTGCTTTCCTCCAAAGCATCAGTGCCTCTCCTCCTTTGAGGTACATTTCTCAGCCACATTGCCACTCATCTTTGTGACTCCATTTGGTGACATATACATATCAGGTGCTTGATAGGTTCTAGATATTTGTCCCCTGTATCAGTGATCTATGCAATGTGGATTTTTTGGTATCCTTGATAGAACGTTGTATCCCACAAAGACTATTTGTATTTGGCCCTTCAAAAATTAATAGTTTTAGTTACATATTCAAAAACCTAGTTTTTCCTTAAGCTTTCAATTTTAAAACCATATTTTCAGTTTTATATACAAATGTTAATGATCACTTAAAATGAATATGTTAGTTACTGTTGGACTTCACTTAGTTAATTAAATTCCCCTAAACACTTTAATTCATTAATAATTTTAATTTTCTCTTTTTAATACTTCATTTACCTATCAAAATCTCCCCAGTTCTTATAAATCTAGTAAATTAAATGTATGAACACAATAAAATTTATGTTCTCCTAAATATTCCAACATGCTAACAAATTTCTCAAAATGCTAACAAAACTTTTAAATTGAAATCACAAGTTTCAATTAATCATGCAATTTACATTAGAATCACATCACTCATTTAATTAGCTACTGTGACATGCCAAACTGTCTTAAACTTTATAACACTTTATCATCAATAAAAATATTGATATGACAGACTTGATTTATAACATGATTTCCCTGTGTTTCTAAGCTCTCCTAGGCCTAACACATATTTATACACTAGGGAAACAATTCTCAACTGCAGAACTGTCTTATTAGTTCTTGAGGTTGGGAGCTAGAGGTATCCTGGTGGGTTTTTCTTACAACCGCCAGGGTTATATAGAACTTTCTTCCACAGATTCTGTGCCAGTGAGGTTTCCAAATTCACGTGTCCATATGGGATGGTCCTACAGTCCTCTTGCTTTGGATTCTGGTTATACTTTCTCTGGTCTGATTGAGGTCTGTGATCATCCATCCAGGTTGCTTCACTATTAAATTGTATTTAATTAATCTATTTACTGCTTGCTTATTTTTTTTTTTTTGCCACAACTTTTTCAAGTATTTAATAAAGTCTTATTACATGGTGTTAATTCCAATGCCAGTTAATAATTATTTTGCCACAAAGGGCCCCTTTCATTATCCCTTCCATGAATGTATGTTGTGGAAGACTATTAAAAATGACAGCGTTTAATGAATGTTAATTAATCTGTGATCACTTTCTTTTGGCTAACAAAAGAGAAATTTAACTGCCTGTCAGCATTTCTTATCAGCATGAGATAATCAGTACTACAAAATGGGTTGATGTAATTCTAATCAAAAAGAAATAAATCATTTCTGATCATGTATAGCTGGATCAGAGGCAAATGCATAAATTCCTGTAGGCTCATTGGCAAACTGGAGATGGTTCTTAAGATCTCATTACTTCCTTTGTGAACATCAGTTTGGAGACTACCACCCAATCTTATTGTTGGTCTGTCTTCCCTCCTTTCTCACAGACTGGCTCATCCTCCTCTATCTTTGCAGGGCTTTCCTTATTCATTGCCTTCTCCTATGTCTCTCTTCTCTGTCCTTCACTGTTCTCTGCTCTTTGGCCCATGGGCATCTCACATCTTGCTTATGTAAAGAAACCTGAGCTTGACTTTTCTCTTCCCTCTAACAGTCATCTGATGTGTGGACTCCCAATGACCTGTCAAACTTTTTGAATGTGGTCCAAGGAAAGTACCTCTTCTTTCTGTGCTTACTCCAGAGAATGTAGCTGCTTTTCCTCTTCTCTACTCTTCCCTATTAAAGGTCACCTGATCATAGTTAAGCACCATGGATCCCTCTTGGCATTTCCTGGTCTGCTGTCATTTTGGCGGTCTGCTTCTTTGGTTTCTGGGTCACAGCATTTCTCTCCTCCTTTTTCTTCTCTGACCAGTCCTTAGTCACTTTATCTAACCAAGGGAGCATAATGAAGACTACAGATTTGGAGACAGACATACAGGGTTTGAGTCTCAGCTCTGTCCTCACCACCTAAGTGACCTGGGACAAGGTCGAACTTTGCTGAGCTTCAGTTTCCTCATCTGTAAAGTGGGAATAAGAACATCTTACTTATAAGTTGTTATAAGGATAATCAATGTGTAGATACACCATCTTGTACAGTGAGTGGTATTCTATAGACTCTCTTCTCTTTGTAGTCAGTAATAACAGGAGTTTTCCTCAAGGCTTACCAAGGCATCCTTGGTAATAAAGTAGTCAGCTTTCATTCTGTCTAGTGATTTACAACTTGTGTCAAGTTCATCTATTTCTGAACCTCCAAAAATATTTCTACCAGTATGCTAATTTTCTTTACCTAAACATCTCATTGACCCAAGGTTCAACATTATTTAAGCAGTACTTGGTTAATAGAATCTCAGTTCTTACAGGGGCTCAGAAGTTTGGGTCTCTCTCTCCCTCTCTCCCTTCTTCCCTTCCTTCTCTCTTCTTTTCACCCAACCAGTGTTCATGGTGCACTCTGTTATGGTCCACCCCCCACCCTCCATGCTGTGCACTTAGGGTGTGACGAGGAGCAAGGCAAAGGCAGTCAGAAGCCTGGGGCAAGGGTCAGTTTTAAGGTAGGGTGGTGGGTGCTATGATGGTGGGAATGAAGAGCACAGTGGAGACATTTCAGAGGGTCCCCTGCAGAGTTGGGAGGAGGTAGTAGGCCACCCTTTAATTTCTTCTTTCACTCCAAGCTTCTCAATTTCTAGTAGATCCTCTAAGTTCTACTCATGAAATATCTTACTTCCATCCCTTCTTCTCCATTCCCACCACAACTGTTTATTTGATCTGAATATTCCAGGAGCCCTCGTTTTGGCTAGACATTCCTGAGAGTTTCCCACAGCCTATCTCTTGTCAGTCCATTTTCTTTCCAATCCATTTTCTAAACATCTGCCAAGGTCACTTCTGGAAGCACAAATCTGATTATCTCTTTGCTTTGCTTAAAAATTCTTATTAGCTACACCAATCAGGATTCCATTTTTACCTGCCATTTTTGTCAACTTCTGGGAAGCAGTGACAGCTAGTTTTTCTGGTGTTTCTCCCCTCCCCTCCTTTTCTCCAGACACAATTCTTTTCTTCTAAGGATATGCATTTCCCTCCCTTTTATTTTCTGTAATTGCAGTTGAAATTTAAAGTTATAGATGTTAAATCTTTTGTAGCTGCTTCTCTCCTATCCCTACTTCTGCATATGGGCCCACATGCTATTTTTTCCCCTCTACTTGTTTCCTGTTTTATCTCTAGGCAGTAATACAAAATAAATCTAAAAGGGGTGGAGCCTTAGGAGGAAGGCTTAGAGGAAGAATTCTTTTAAGTTTCTTTTTTTTTTTTTTATTTATTTATTTGGTGAAACCACAGGCTGTCCATTCTGTTCTAGTTGGGCCTTAGCAATGGAAACAGTACCTTCTAGTCCTCTAATATTCATTGTTTGTGGGTTGTGAAAACAAATGCTGTGAGATTTGTCTGTGTGCTTATTAAGGTGAATCTTTTAGAACTTGATTTTACTTATGTGGAATATAGGAAATGTACTCACCGTCTCAACCACCAATTCCTCCTCCAAGCTTCTCTTCTTCCTCTTCTTTTCTCTTCTCTCATTTCTGCTCTCTCCCCTGTCTTTTAAAGCCCCTTTTGTCCCAGATGTATCTACTCCAAGAGACAACTGAAATTCATAAAAATGCTACTTCATCTTCAGGACATTTTTTAAAAAATTGAAATAGGCTTTATTTTTCAGAGCAGTTTTTGGTTCACAGCAAAATTTAGCAGAAGGTAGAGAGATTTTTGTATAACACCCTCCTCCCCACATGCCCAGCCCTGCCACTGCCAACACCCCCCCATCGGAGTGATCCATATGGGACACCTGTTCAACCTTCAGCAACAGCCCATCATCACCCAGAGTCCTTGGTTTACATTAGGGTTCACTCTTGGTGTTGTACATTCTGAGTTTGGACAAATTTCTAAAGACACGTATGTCTTTAGAAAGACATTGTAGCATCAGACAAAGGAGTTTCACGTGCTCTATAATTCCTCTGTGTTCTGCCAGTTCATTCCTCCCTCTTCCCTGACTCCTGGCAACCACTGATCTTTATATTGTCTTCACCATTTTGCCTTTTTCAGAATTTCATATTGTTGGACTCATGCAATGTATAACCTTTTCAGATTGAGACCTTTCATTCGGTAATATAAATTTAAGGTTCCCACATGTCTTTTAATGGCTTGATAGCTCATATCTTTTTATTGCCAAATAATATTATATTGTCTGGATGCACTACATTTTATTTATCCCTCCCTTACTGAAGGTCATCTTGGTTACTTCCAAGTTTGGGCAATTATGAATAGAGTTTCTGTAAATGTTCACGTGCTTATTTTTGTGGACTTAAATTTTCAACTCATTTAGGTAAATATCAAGGAGCATGACTGCTAAACCATATGGTAAATGTAAGTTTAGCTTCATGAGAAACTGCCAAACTGTCTTCTAGAGTGTTTGTGCCATTTTGCATTTCTCCCATCAATGCAGATTTATTTTTGTTAGAGGTTCAAAGGACTTCTTAAAAATTCATAAAAGGAAAAATCTGTCCCTACAAAGGTGGCAAGTGTTTACTGTATGACCTAGTTTCATTTTGCCAAAATGTAAGCATGTCACAGTCCTTTAAAATGCTCGATCTGCCTTTCCCTCTTAGCTCAAATGATAGAACTGGAAATGGGCTGCAAAAAATGGGGGGAATTCGATAGCAGTGGCAAATGGGATAATCACCCCTGTGGCACTCATGTCACTTACCTTGGTTTTCTGCTTGTGGGTCAGCAATGCTGGAGGAGTGGGGGAAGCAGGTTTTCTGCTTGTGGGTCAGCAATGCTGGAGGAGTGGGGGAAGCAGAAGTATTCTTCTGCCCCACCCCACAGGTAATTTGGTCAGGTCTCTGCAATTGTTTGGGTGGACTCCTTTTCTGGTTTGGATTTAGCCAGTCCAAAGGGAGACTGTTCTGCAGTTGTATGCAGAGGAGTTTTATTCTAGTTCTTCAGATGCATTGTAGCAACTTTTCTATGAGGTAGGAAGAGTGGCAGGGGAAATTAGATGATCCTGAGGCTGATGTGAAGAGTCCAATGTATATCCCAGGTCTTGCCCTATTTCCTCAATACATACATAGCCCTTCCTAGAATGGCAACTGTGTGTTGGGGCAAGCCACTGGGTTGCCCAACAGTATCCACAACCATTAGGAACCCCACTCTCTACACTGAAATTCTGCATTCAGAAAGATGGGGCTCTTTTCCCTCCAAACTTAAATGCTGGTGAAATTTCTCCAAGAAGTCCTTTCTGCCAGAGAGAATCAATATTTTTTCCTCCACCAGGCAATTCAAAGCAGAAAGTATGTTTGGAATGCTTTATTATCCCCAAGGTGCCTCAATTAGAGGGGTTAGCATTAAAAGACAGGAGTTTCAGAGGATGAATCCTTATAAATTAGTGCCTGTGGTGTTTTATAATAAATCTTAAGAAGAAGGAAGATTTTCATATTTAAGATTTTAAAAATGAGTTAATTAGAAATCAGCTCAGAGTGTTTTTTCTTTCTTTCTTTCTTTCTTTCTTTTTTTCCCCTTTAATACCATGGGCGGAGGTGTTTTTGTTTTTGTTTTTTGTTTTTTGGGCCAATCATATTCAAAACAACTCCAAATACACACTGAGCATTCATACATGCCCGGCATCATAATACACTGAGAGTTTGGAAAGGTAAGATACTTTCCCATCCCTCAGAAGACACAGAGTCTATCTAGTAAGATGTTACACAGAGAAGCCTTGTATTTTTATAACCATTAATTTAAGTGCTTCCAGGGAGAGTTGTCTCTGGGGATACTAAGATGAATAAAAGTCAGACTGGAACTTCCCTGAAGGAAGTGCATAATCAGCCGGTTATGATACTGTGTGATCAGTGCCAAAGCTTGGGGACGGTTAGCTCTATGGGGATGTAAGGAGAGCATGTCAGCCAGTGCTTCAGATGGAAGGGGGATGCTTGAGTTGGTCCTTGGAGAAGGAATAAGAATTCACAAGGGGGCAGACAGGAAAGCCTGTGCCAGATCCCTGGAGTTTTAAGCAGCTCGGTGAGTTCTGGAACTCTGAGTTTTAGACACGGATGGATGAGAGGATGCACATGGGGAGTGACAGAAAGAGGCAAAGTCGGAGAGCAGACATGGGGCTCTTGTGATAGGGTAAGAATCACCCTTCATCCTGAAGAGTCTTCGGTAGGAGAAGGCAAGATGGTGTCTTTATTGAAAACCCCTGTCCTCCCAGGGAACAGTGCCAAGGGTGGATAAGACAGGGCAGGGAGGCTACTTCTGACACTGTCACATCAACCCTGGGAGAATGGCAGCTAAACTGGGGCAGTGGAGGTGCAGTGAGGAGAGAAGAAAGGAGTGTCCAGGAGGTGATGGGGACAGGGTTGAAGTAAGATAACACTGAGTTTTCAGGCTATCCTATAAAGTGACTGGGACAGTTTCCCACGTATGAACAAGTATCATTTTCTTTGGACAATAGAGTACATAGTGATGCATTGAAATAGAAAGAAGGAGAGCCAGAGGAAGAGCAGGTTTGGGAGACAAAGATGGGGTATGGTGTTTATCTCTTTAAAAAGCCAGGCCACCTGTTTCCTGTTAATGACAAATAAATTCATATGCCTATTTGGTAGCTTGGCATATGATTGCTAATTGAAAATACTCTAATTGAAATGACCACTGGAAAGTAACCTTCATACATTATACAGGATTGCTATGGTTATTTATTTATTAGGGCCTCCTATAAGCCTGGGCTAATCAGAAACAGGGATAATGTGGTCAGGCTTGGGAGGATTTTGTGTATCTTGCCTTTGAGACAGCTCCCTGGGAGGAAAGAGAAATTGCCTAAATTCCTGGCCTCTCTGAAATCATTTGTTCTAGTCAATGCTTCAGAGATCAAGGATTTTATCAATTTCTTCCCAGGATAGACTTGACCAGAAGGAAAATGTGAAATAAAGATCCAGTGAACGTTCTGATTTATTAAGTAAATATAATTCAACATTTGTGCTCAGGACTTCAGTTCCAGTTACATAGGTGACAATTCCTATTGTCATTCTCAGTCATTTCTTTTTCTATGGGGGCAGGAGTTGGCATATTATTTGTGGATCCCCCTTGTTCTTTGATAGCATTTTAATGTCTATTGGTGAGTTTTACCCATTATTAAATATCTACACTAACTTGAACATTGTGGTACTAACCTCTAAGATTACATTCCCACTCAACAAAGATAATTAGAACTTTCTATAGGTATAGTTGTACAGACATTGGTCATTCTGTATGTATTATGTTCTGGTCACTATTTTAGGCGCTGAGGATCTAGGAAGGACCATAAAAGAAAGAAATAGTCCTTGCTCAAGTGGAGCATACATTACAAAAGATAGACGTTAAATAAGCAATCATATAAATAAGGTGATTAGAAACAGAAAAATGAAAAGAGTAAAGTGCTACGAAAGTGCTCTGAGCAGTGGGATCAGAGAAAACTTTGGGATGAGGAGACACATGTAGATCTGAGGCAAACCCACATAGATCCTGGAGTGGAAATGAGCTTGATAAGTTCAAATACAGAAAGAGAGCGAGGGTTAGGGTACATGCAGATATTGTGGAGTTAGGAAGAAATGGTTACCTTTCCCCAACCACTCGTGGTCTGCTCATTAGACTCATAAACATAATGGATGTATATATAGTATATATTACTATGAATATGCAACAACACGATGAGGCAGGCATTGTATTCCCATTTCGTAGATGAAGGACTTGGGTCTCAGAGACCAGGTCTATGTAGCCAGAAGGCAACAGAGTTAGGATCTGAGTCAGGGCCACCAGAGTCTTTCCACCTACCCCAACTTCAGACCAGCAGGACTGGAACAGGCACTGGGAGTAACTAAAGTGCTGAGTCACTGGTCTCCTAGACTGGCTTGCATAGGATATCTGTCTAAATACATTTTGCAATGGTACATTTTGGTGGGGTATAATATAAGAACAATTATAAAACAATGATAACAGTAACAATAGCTTTGCCTACTACCACATACTTGTGTTTGTAAAATACTTTACCTCATTTGTAGCTTAGAAGAGTCCTCAGCTAAGCTGGACACATTTTATTCTCATGTAGGTTGAGAGATGACCAGGGCTGGGACTTGGCTCTTTTGATTCTAATTCAAGGTCCTTTAAACCACAGAAACTCCTATTTGAAGGAGGAGGTATAAATAGTTACTCAACTTAATAGTCCTGCAAAATTCCTGGAAAACATGTTTGTACTTTCTTCAGAGTGCTTTTGACTGTAAAACAAGAGGCATAAGAGATGGATTCATTCTTCGTGTACTTACTGAACTCCCATTGTGTGTTAAACACTGGAAATATCAAAGAATCCCAATTAAATAGGTTAAGAGGTACTAATTTAGTACAATATATTCATTATTTGCATTTGACAATATAAAACTAGAAAAAAAATGCTATGGTAATACAGAGAAGAAGTGATTAAGTCACTTTGGGGAATTCTGTGCTTTACCAAGAAGATGTCACTGAACTCAGCCTTGAAGGATGAATAGTAGAGCTTCTCCAGGGAGAGAAACAAGAAAGGTTATTTCTAGGAAAAACAGATTACCATGATCAAAGATCCAATGTCTACCGGGAATTGTGAGTAATCAGGTGTAACGAGGGCATGGGCTATAGAAGTAATGATGGGATATGATGCTGGAAACCTAACATCAGATTGCAGAAGGACCCGAATGTCAGGCTCAAGAGCTGATGTATTTGGTCTGACCATTCCAGGTTTGTTAGTAAGAGAATGGCATGAATATGTTAGCTCTGTTTTAGAAAGAAAATGCTAATACCAAGAGGAGGGTTAGCTTGGAACAAGGGAAGGGTTAGAAGTCATTGTAATAGTTTAGGAGAAAGGATGAAGCTGTGAATTAGTTGTGATCCCTAATATGGTTGGAAAAGAAATGAACATATAACATTGATGAGATTTAAGGACTAATTGAATGTGGAGACACTTCAATAGGATTTTAGCTGCACACATTGGTTTTTTAACATTTGCACACACATACACAAACACACACACAAACACACACATACACACACACACTCCTTATTTTGACTTTCCCAGTCAACCTAATTGCCCATGACTCTTTAGGTCAGACATTGATTTATTTTTATATCTTCTACAAAAAGGAGATCTTATGGATATGTGATCTTTTGGATTATTTCTGTATGATATGATCTTTGATTATCCTGTAGGATTCTTCTGGCTTAGGAATGCTGAGTGCAAATGAATTTTCAAAGACTTGGATGCTACAATTATATTTTTGTGCCTCAGATACGTATTATGTATTTGGAATTATTGTTGCATATTTGAAAACCTGCCTACTAAGCACTTTGGGATATTATTCTCAGCCAGTGAGTGACCTCAGGTAGGGAAACATTAGCACTTCAACCTATATTCTCTTCATTTCAATCCTCCCTCTGAAAGCTGAAGGACAATTTAGAAATTAGATGTTTGTGTCAATCACACTTTTCTGGAATATTCTTTGCTTGTCCTATTTTAGTAATTAAGGATGACTCATCCTGGCTTTAAAATGTAATTTGTAGGGTCAGACTTGAGAAAAATTTTTGAACAAACCACATTATTTTCTCTTTAAATTTTAAGCACCAAGAATTCGTTTCTGTTGCATAAAATGTATTTTAATCTCTGAGGTAAATGAATTTTTTCTTTTGCTTTAACTTGTACTGTCTCATTCCTTCTTCCTGCAAATTCATGTGACAGGGTGGGAAGGGTCCCCAAGTAGACTCATACATTTAGTGAGAAAACATTCCTGGAGACTCCTCCCATGAAAAAGAGGAAGCATTCCGAGGCAGATCTGGTTGTTCCTGAATGGGAATTGCCACATGGACCAGCTCCTCCTGGAGTCTGGAGTACTCCAGGGCACATTATACTTCTGTCCTAGGAGTGCATATATCAGACCAAGAGAGAGATATGGAGCCACATAATAGAGTGGTATCATAATAGAGTGGCTCAGTAAGTATTAGTCCCTGTAGATACTGGCTTACAGAAGTTAGATGAAAGGTTTTTCCTTTATGCAGATTATAACATCTTTTTCAAAACCATTAACTAGCAGAATGTTATCTAAAATTCGTCAATTCTCATGCCTCCTTTAACAGATGCTCATGTAAAAAAATGGAATTATATGGCCATTTAGTTTGTGGTGGTTTAGGGAATAGGTATGCTTTCACTTTTTTTCCTCAGCCTGGTTATAGAAGGTAGAAATTGGCTTCCATGAACTGTGCCTACCCTGGTGTTAGAAGACTAATCTTGAAGAATCCTTATCTTTCAGACTTTATAAGGCTCTGTTAGCAAGCTTCTTGCATGCAAATTTCCTGAAAAAAAAAAAGCTATTTTTCTCTTTTTAAACAAATGGCACATATAGTTACATTAAATTGTGCTGTTGTAGAATTTCAGCCACATTCTCTTGACCAGTCAAATGGCCATCCAACAAATATTTTTTGAGAACCTATTAAATGTTAAGTGCTGGTGTCTCACCAGTGAGCAAGACACAGTCCATGATATCATCCCAACTTTAATTGACTTGGGTAAGTATTTTGTACATTCTAAAAATTAATTGATGTTTGTTTTTGTCAGGCATTTCTATCGTCTCTTGAGAAGGGAGGAATAGAGAAGTGACCAAACTTTAAAAATTAATTGCATTTGTGTAAGTGACTAGAATATCGATTTTCATTGACTTGTCATATAAATGTGTAATTATTTAATCCCCTGGGTAATTTGTGTTTCTGCAGAATTATCCTTTTCATGCTTCATTATCGTCCTGTATATTCAAAGTATTGAACCTGCTTCATAAACAGTATTAATCTTGATTAATTTAGGAGTTTAAATAATATTCCCTTTAAATACATTTTTTGATACGCTGCCCATGTTTTTACAGGGGCAAGAAGCTGTTAGTGCTGATAAAAACAAACATTCAGTCAAAGAACCTCATATGGTAATTAGATTTAAAAAGTATGTGTACATTTATATTTCCCAAGCGGATTTGGTAATGACAAATACCTTATTAGGCTAATTCAGAACTTTGAGGCTGAAGTCCAACCTCATGGCTTGGTTTTATCTGAAGGACATTTAAAAGAACATTTTCTGTGTTGGCAAGAATCAGTGCTGAAATTTTAAAAAGAGGATTTTAAATTTGTCCATGGGACTCTAAACTTCTTGAAGAAAGGGACTCATCTCTGCACCCCTGACATGTAGTTGATGTTCTTTACACATGTGCCCATTTGCATTGAACCAAGATGAATAGCAAAACAGAATTTGAGTCTCTGGGGTTTTCCTTATTTACTGTATATGCATAGGATGGCCCTGGCAAACCATCCTTTCTTCCTCATTTAAGAAATCTCATTTCATTATGTTCATCTTTGGTGTGGAATATTTTTATGGCCTCCTGCTGTGACTCATTCTGATGCTGAGTTAGATGCTCCTTTGGAACCCAGCCCTTCTTTTAAGCTGTGGTGTTTGGGCTTCTCAACCCAAGTGTGCCTGATGGGAGGAAATCATATCACAATGTCCCGTCAAAGTCCAACTTCTGGGTTAAAAACAGAGAACTAAAATTAGAGACCCTGTGCCCTGTAAGTCCCTGGAAACAAGACAAAGCAAAACATGGGGGTCCTGTCTTCCTAGTAACTCTTGACTGGCACAAGGGAATTGTCTTTCCTAACAAAGACAAGGTGACTGATGAGCTATCTCCTCAAGGAAAGAAGTCCTGAAGTTTTACTGTGAAGTCCAATTAAACTGGCATTAAACTTCAGAAACCTCTCTCTGATCTAATTTAATCCTCACAACCAAATACAAATTAAGTATCAAATTCATAGGTTCAATGGAGAATGGAGCAAAAAGCAAATAGGAAAAGTTTACAATTCTCCATGCATCCTTCATTTACCACTAAGGGATTTGCTCCTTTCTGTCAGCATAACTCAGAGTTTCTCAAACATCAGTGTTCTTATGAATTATTATCATTATTTTCCCCAAACACCTATTGTTTGTCTTACAGGTGATTTAAGAGACCTCAAAGGGAAATATTAATTATCCTTAGAAACTCACCTCTAACAATACTTCTATGCATATATTACACAGGAAAATTAATGAAGACTGAAAGTCAAGTTCTTGGAGACCTTTAACCCTTCTCCAACTAAGTATCTTTTTTGAAATAGAAAGCCCCATCCCTGGCCATATCACTTGCACTTTGGGTACAAGGAAGCTTAGGTCCAAAGTACCATTATTATGCTCATGGTGACCTCTTGGATGCATGCCAGTGTATGGTCATTAAGATGTTATTAGATATCATTTAGGGTGAGCTTCAAACCTGGCTTATTGCAGAGAATCTATGGGATGCCTCAGAAACTTCCTGAGTGGCTAGTGTAACTACGGGGCTTTGGGAGTTGGCAAATACAAGCAAATATTATCAGCAACTGGGTAAGGAGTAAGATGCCAATCCTGCCAAACTTCTGTTCCAGGCAGGGGGCTGTCCTGCCGCTCAGAGGACCGGCTGTCGTCTGCTGCTCTCTTGTCACACTGACAGGGCCCCCTGGCTGGACTGATTGGTCGCTGGCAATAACTGATATGGAATACTGATGTTCTCACCGGCAGCAGTTCCTTCCACTCCAAAGAGGCTCCCACCTCCTTCTGCCCTCCCTGAGCCCAGCCTGGTGCCCTCCACCCCCAGCCCACATACCGCCCCTGCGCCCCAGGGGAGGACCAGTCCTGGGCGTGATGCTCTGAGACGGTGGTGAAATTCACCAGGCTGCTTTCACTCCAGCTGGCTCTCTGGAGAGTCCTGTTCCAGACTTCTCAGGGTTTTTTACAGCACAAACAACTGCATGCGGGTCTGAGGGGAGGCTGTCAAGGAGTTGTGTGTGGTGGTTTTGTCGCCTCTCATCACTTTGCTGGCCTCTGTTCCTGGTGGATTTCTTTCTGCGGAAGATACTGAGGAAGGCTCCCCTCTCCTTCTGTTGACTCTATTTTTATGGTAAGTGCTTGCATTGAATGAGCTGCTGTGCTGCAGTGAACTGATCCGCTCTCTTCCCAGCTAAGCTTAGTGACCTTCCTTCTGCATTTCTTCTGTTCCCATGGATCCTTGTCTGGAAGGATCCAGTTGATTGAAATACCTGGGGTCATTTGTCTGGATTGTCTGCCTTTTATTTTTTATTTTTTTCCCATAAACCTGAGCTCTTCGGCTGCGATGGAAACATAAGTGCTCTCTCTTTGTCCTTGAAGCAGCAGCCGGGAAATGTGTTCGCGATGGTAAACTGCAGCAGTGTGCAGGGAATCTGTGGAGGATGACTGACAAATTTGGGCAAGATGAATCCTCAGCGTGCTGAGGGGCACTGCTCTCAGATCTGCAGGGGCCGGGGGTGACCTGCCACAAAGCAAACTCTTCCATCTTGCTGGGTGAAGAAGAAAACACACGTGTGAGTTATGTCGGAGTTGGCTGTGGGCAGCCGGGCTTTCCGCTCTGCCTGTGGGTCCAGAATGGCCCTGTATCTGGTGGGGTTTACAACTTGGGCAGGAACATTTGCAGCGAGAGGAATCCTGCACTGGGGAGACGGAGTAGACTGCATGACCTCATTGCTTCCTTCCCTTCTGAGTCTCAGGGAACCCAGTTCTGCACGCTGTAGTTTGCAACCTCTTCAGAGGATGGTGGGGTGGCGATGAGCAGAACAATGTTTGAGTTGACGAGAGTTTCACCCTCCTGCTGGGAGATAAAATGCTTTAAAACCATCAGAATGGTTAGATTTTTCTAAGAGAGAAAATAAGCAGGTTTCCAATGAACAGGTGTGTGGCAGGTTGCTTATTGCGGGGCAGTACTCTTAGAATGGTGTTCTAATTTTCCACCTGGTCTCCGGAGGTTGGCTGCAAAGAGTACCACAACTTCAAGTCTATTACTGGCTGCCTCTTGGAGCCCAGAGGAAACTAAAAAAATTTCAGTTTCACCTTGTTGAACTTGTGCATTGCAGGAGTCTTTCTTGATTGGCAGGTTTTTCTTTTTCTTTTTCTTTTTCTTTTTTTTTCTTGTATTTTGTTTTGTTTTGTTTGCAGGTGTGTTGAATTATTTTGGTCAAAGCAGAATCCCAAAGAAAAAGCTTTGAGGTTGTAATCCTGCTTAATCCTTTTCAAGTCTAGGACTGGAGATGGGTTATTTTATTTGTTTTATGTGGATTTTTAAATACTGTCCCTTTCACTCTGGGAGGGATTGCCATCAATGCAATCCAATCTCTGATTTGTGATTTTTGTTATGAATGAGGTGGGGAAATTCAGGGTGAGATTTCTGGTCTTTCTCCTTTCTCATTGGGAGTTTGGAATGCAAAGTTCTGAAACTGTCTTGCTTGTTCTCACCGCTTTTATTTCCACAGTCTGTGTGGAGTTTTCTTAAAATAGTGGTGATGACATCAGGCATATGCTTTTATCCTGTTCCCTGGGTCCTAAGAAGATATATTTGGTGTTTTGTTTTTTGGTGAAAGGTTCATTGCATATATGAAAGTATAAAAGCACACAGTAAAGTAGAAAGAATTTGTCGATGTGTACATGATTTACACAATATCTCAGTTTAAGAGTAAATCCAGCAAATAGGTTAACAGAAAAAAAAAAAAACAAGACTCTTCTTGCAGACTGCAGTCTCTGAATCCTGACATAATGTTTGAGATACTTTCGGCATTGTTTGGATTAGCTGTTCTGGTATCTACTCTTTCCTGCACTCAATCGTGGTTCACAGCAATATTGTGATATGACTGGCAGACTTCTCTGCTTCTGCTGATTATTCTTTAATGTTTAGCTATTTACTTTCATCCTTAATGGTGTTTTATTACTTGGCTTATGTTTTTTTCCCTCCATTTGAAAGGATTTTATCAGGGGCCTGGCAACTTAACTTGAAGTATTCATCAGATGGAAAGTTGGGTGTCATGGAAATAGACTCCATATTTCATGCTGTAGGCAATAGTAGATGCATTTAGAAAATATTTCATTTAATTAGTAGCAGCTTTAGCTTTGAGAGGAAAAATTCCTTAGGCTTTCTTTATTTTGCTAAACAAATTGTTTACCTAAGTAATCAGACTTGTATATATACAAATGTGTGTATACACACACAAACACACATGTATACACACGCATATGTACAAATGTGCTGTTTGTTTACTTTTGACTATTATGTATGCATATTTTTTAATACTTGTGGTATGCTCATTGAGAGAATGGAAGAAAAATTCCTGACATATTGCCTTGCATTTTCTAGCTAGGTTTTTTATTTTTTTTGATAAGGATTTCCCCACCCCACTTCCAGACAATGCCTTGGGGAATATCTTTAAATTAGGAGAGTGCATTCTTCAGCATTTCCTTGTCTCACAGCATGCTGTTATGTTAATTCCTTTGCAGGATCTCTGAAAGTAGCATAGAAAACTACTGCAGGAAAAACTGATAAAAGCAATGCTGAGTGGAGCCTGTAGCCTCTTGGTGTGAGGGGGTCACTGCAACACTTTGTGTTTGTTTATTTTGCTGCTGTGCCTGCAAGTGATTTTGCTTGCAACCCTCGCAAACTGAAGTTATTTGAAATGGGTCTAGAAACCCTACATTGGTGTAGATGCAAGTATTCATTTTTCTCATTCCTTAACTACAACTGTGATCAAAACCTGCTTTTACTGTTTCTTTTGGTGATATTTTAATGTGAAACCTGCCGCTTGTATTATGAATCAATCCTCTCCATTTTTCATCCCCTGCTTTCTGTCTTCCACACTTCTGCTGTGTATATGTGAACAAGCATACATGTGCACAGACAGTGAGAATTGTGTGATGATTGATGAAGAGTTGGTTATAGGTTCTCTTTTAGTACCCGAACTGCAAATGTTCAAACTATAATCATGTAACTGAGCAAAGAAATTGCCCCCATTAATATAAATATAACCTCTTGCTTCTGCAGACATTCTTGTCATTGAAACTGTTTTCCATAGTTGATTACCAGGACCAGAAATAGAATCAGTTTTGCATTTTAATTAATGATATTCTAGATCTGTCTAGTTTGGACTGCCCTTAAAGCTTGACATGTTTACTGTCTAAAAGGTCTTTGTGTAAAGGGAGAGTTTATGGATGATACAAAGTAAAATCATTTGATTATATGATACAGGCTTCCTTTGGGAACTGCATGAATCACATCATTAGGAAGTTGGCTGAATTTTTCTATTGCTTTTTCCAATATAATTAAGTCAATATATTCCCTTTTACCATCTCTCCATGAGCCCCTTTTACAGAGTAAAAAGAGTAATGTACAACTCCCACGTAAAGCTTCTTACAGGGAGGCCTGTTCTTCAGCAGAGATTCAAAACCATTTCTAACACCAGCTATGGTGATCTACTTTGAAAGGAACTTGCTATTCACTTGGCAACTCAGACAGATTGTATAAAATAGGAGAAATGCCTCATGGGCTGTGTTGAATCCTGCGTTTTTGATCTCCCTACTGAATTCATTTAGGAGTATAGTCACTAGATCAGCCTCGTAGGAGAGAGCCATGTCTTCAGTAGCATAATCATCTATCCAGGCTGTCATAAATGTTTATGTTGCAAGTTGTACCTCCTGGATGGTGGAGGGAGATGGCAGAACTTT
Source organism: Glaucomys volans (assembly GCA_020662805.1). Lineage (NCBI taxonomy): Eukaryota > Metazoa > Chordata > Mammalia > Rodentia > Sciuridae > Glaucomys > Glaucomys volans. The sequence goes on from JAJEJO010004236.1 coordinate 104,491, forward strand.
GGAGGAGCACCAAATCACAGCCCTAAAATAATGCAAGACGACGAAAGGGGAAAAAATTTTCACTATATTTAGCATTTAATTCTCCAGTCAGGCTGTTGGCTCTTAAGTCTGAATATCCAAGAAATTGTTAAAAACACATCATGACAGGTTTTGTGGGCCTTTTCTCTAATAGAAATCTTTGACCCCTCTTCGGCATCTGCCGAGTGACCTTTTGGCGTGTGTGAGCCAGCAGCCATTCTATGGAAGCAGACATACTGTAATCCAGCAGGAATTCACTTACTTACATCTTTCCTGTTGATCCCCCGCTGGGGACCTCCTGTGAGTGATGAAGAGGGACTGGGTGTCAGAGACCATCAGAAACCACCACCAGTCGGTGCAGGAATATCTTTGGGATCCCTAGGATTCCAGTCTAGACCCGCTACAAACTGGCTTCATGCCATAAATTCTGTATCTGCCTCCTTAGATTTGGGCCAGATGATCTCAGCAGGCTTTTATTTTTCACAGTGAAACATTGTGAAATGTTCTTGTTTCTCTCTTTGTTACCAGATAGGTGGTCACTTAGGAGACAATTGACTCACATTTGATCTTCCTAAGGGGGTAAACTGTACCTTCCTTTGGCCCTACAAACCATCAGAACTCTGTTATGATGGATCATTGGGGTTACTTAGGAAAGTGAGATAGTGGCACACCTTCACATACATGGCTTATGCGTGTGTGACAACTTCATGGTTACCCTGGGCCATTTTGAAATGTCTCTTGTTATCAAAAGGGACTTGGAGGAGCATCTTACATACCCTCTTATTTCATAGAAGTTAAAGAATTCGAGTGACTTCCTCAGGGTCAGCACGATGGAATGAGTGGAAGGTGTGTTCATTTGCTCGGAACCGAGCCCCACTCGCCATGTGGGTCCCTTCCACGAGACACAGCTGACACTGCTGTGTCATTCACTGCTCACAAAACTGCTTTGTGGCATCTAACTCACTGGTGTCCATTATGCCGGGGTTCATTTCATGCAGATGACGCGACTGTACCAGTCAGAGTGAGTCACATCAAGCAAATGTTTATGGAAATTTGTTCATGCTTGTGTGGTAATGCACTTTTTTTTTTTTTACTTTGAAATTCTGCTTTTCTTAGGAACACATCAAAAATCTTACAAACACTGTGCTCAGTTTTCCTCTGTCTGCACTTAAACAATTTAAATGATTATTTCTGTTTTGCAAAGCGGTTGATGTTTTTAGATCAATTCTTTTCATACATTCATTAATTTGCCTAATATGTACTGAGTGCCTACTGTGTCCATCCTAATGTCCAGCCTTAGGGACCCCTTAGTGTGTGAGCCAGATGTGACCGTCACTCCTGTGGAGCTGAGTCTACTTAGGCTTCATAATGTTTACTGTCTTTTGATTCCAGCTATGTTTAGGTTATTCTTTCACACAGTTTCTCAGAGAGTCCATTTGGAAAATCCTTTGCTTGGGTGATTTTGCCTGTGGTTTTCACATAGAGAAGTTATTTTCATAAAAAGGCGCCTTTGCTGTTGTTGCAACATGTGTCTTCTAGTTTTCCAAAACATTATCTTTAGCTTCTGATTTTGTTCTCTGTCTGAACAAAAGAGATTAATTAGCTAAACTTGTTCATGCTGTTGCTGCGACTTGCAAAATGACATTTCCATTCTTTAGGCAAACTAACCTGTTCCCTAGAATCCCAAATTGACAGTCTGGTTGACAATTTGACACAACTAATTGTAGGTTAAAGATCAAACCCCTTGGCCTTGCACAGTAGGCCCATTGTAATGTAGAGCTTTTGCTTCCTTGTTCTGAAGCATGCGTGGAAGAATGTCCTAAGAGTACCATAGCCACTTGCAGTGCTTAGAAATACACAGTGCTCTTACTCACCTCAGTGCCTTTGCACATTCTATGTCCTCTCCAGAGACTAAACTTTTAAGGCATGTTCAGATATCATCTCCCTCAAAGTGTTTAAACATCCTTACTGACCCCTACTCCCCAAAACTGAGTTAGGTAGACCATTTCTGTCTTCTTATATCACTCAGGACCAGGATTTCATAGGACTTTACAGACTGTTATAATTACATCTCTCTCCCAAATAGACTCTTTGTTCCTTGAGAGCAGTGACTACACTTTCACCTCTACTCAAAGGACTGGTTCAGTGATGACAGTGTGACAGATACCTAGTTATCCTGAGCAAAGGATGGGGAATCGCCATCTAAAACACATGTAGTGCTAGCATTGGCAACTAGGGCACTATGTGGAGAACTTAATTTTTCAAACCCCCAAACCCATGTGACTACATGAATTACAGGATAAAGAGACTGGTAGATATCCTGATGTACTCCATTAGAAATTCTAAGCTAAACTCCAGAAAATGTCTCTGGCTCCCAGTGAATTTAAATAAAGAACAAGAAATTATTAAGTGCCTTCTGTAAGCAAAACACTGTTTTAGGTCCCAAGCAAAGAAAGATGTAAACAAAACAAAACAAAACAAAAACCCCACATAATTCCTGTCTTCCAAAAGATCACAAACCAGTGAGGATCAGTCCCATGTGTAAGTGATCCAATTATAAGGCAGACTATTATAAGTAGCAAATCTGGTAGGCTTTAGGCTTGCAGATAGGGCAAAAAGTAGAGCGGGCAATCCAGAGAGAGGTGCTTGTCAGACGAGAACCTAAAGATCTGGTTGATATATCAATAAAGAGGTGGCGTGGAGGGGGGTCAGAAAACGAAGAGGTGGGAAATTCAGGGGAAGACAAGAAATCTTTGTGTGGGGGAGATAGGAGTGGTGTCAGAAGATCTGATGCTGTTTATGAGTGTTGAAAGTTGGGGGGTAATTAATAGTCTGGAAAAAAGCCAAATGGAAATCTGTTTGGAATCTCTGCTTAGGTTTAATTAAATCAGATGTCTTTATCCATCTGGGAAGGACATAACTCATAAGAGTTTCTCACCGATCCTTTGTGCTCCGAGGGTACACCTTGACATTCAAAGTCATCACACGGAAATGGAGCCAGGAAATCTGACCTAAGTCAAGCACTTTAGACCTGGAGAGAATGTAAGACTTCTCTTCACTGAGGTGCCTGTGAACCAACTCTCTGGCTTGTGAAGAACCCCATGGGTCCTTTGTTGCTTTATTGATAATTACTTAGTCATATTTCTTTCTCTTTGGCAATTAATTTTGTGGTATTTGCAAGGAATACAATTGTCTTATGAACTTGTGGAATATGTGTGCATAAGCTTATTTCATGGAAGTGAAAAAGTAGCTTAGAAAATTCTGCTTCAAATAGATGCAGTTCATCTCCGAAGTATGAGCTCTGCTGGGCCTCTTTGCATTTTTTCTTTTCCCTTTTGTTTTCCCCAGAAGACTAAGTGAACATATTTGTAGGGAATGGCAAGTTGATAGGTTTGTACATTTCAGAATTAGATCTGATCAGATGGCTCACCACCTTGAAGTTAACTTAAAAAGATTGAAATATTTGGAGGATTATCTGTAAATATCTTGACCAGTCCATGGAAGCCAGTAAAGTTTGCTCACAGAATAAGAGATAATGAGATAGAAAAGAAGCTTCATTCATTCATTCATTCATTCATTCATTCATCCACTCATTCACCTACTCTGTAAGTATTTATTGAACACTTACTATGTTCCAGGCATAAGAAACAGCAGTGAATAAAATGGTCAACATCCTGCTAGCATTCAGGTAGGACTGGGAGAAGAAAACCAGGAGCCTTAGGAAATACAAAGCTTGTTAGATGTGAGGTGAAAAGTCCTCTGAAGATCAGATCTTAAAGAAAATTTGTTTCTAAATTTCAAAGCAAAAAAAAAAAATGTACTCTGAAGAAAAAAAAATGAATGTTTTTGTTCTTTCTTTCACATCCAGCTTTCTTCAGGTTTATGTGTTGTGTTTAAATTATTTTATCTCCATTTATTCTTTTTAACTTACTGTTTTAATATTTACTTTCTGACGGACCTATCACAGACCACTGTTTTAGTCAGCTTGTGTTGCTGAGACCAAAAGGCCTGACAAGAACAACTTAGAAGAAGAGAAGTGTATCTGGGGTTCATGGTCTCAGAGCTCTCAGTTCATCGACAGCCAACTCCATTGCTCTGAGCCTAAGGTGAGGCCGCACATCATGGCGGAAGGCTCCAGTGGAGGAAAGTACTTAGATCATGGCAGAGTGAGGAAGCAGAGAGAAGAAAGGGGAAGGGTCACAGGGAAGATGCACCCTTCCAGCTGTGCCCCACCTGCCTATAGTTACCACCCAGTCAGTCCATTCAACCCAGGATGGACCGATTAGATTCCATCTCTCAGAATCCAGTCATTTTATTTCTGAATATTCATACCTGCATTAACGGGAACTTAGGGGGATGCCTCACATCCAAACCATAATGATCACAAACTTGAGGGATTTTCTCCTAAATAAATGTAGTTGTTGAATAATTTAAGTACTGTGAATGAAAGTTATAATCAGGCATATTGATCTTGAATTGCTTTAAAGCAAAAGCTCATGAATTTCTCTCAAGGGTTAAGTTGTTAGACGTCAGATGAAGGACACAGGATAGAAATGGATCTCACTTGAGTCTGAGAGAAAGAGGTTGGAGTGTTCTGCTGGGAGAACTGGGAAAGCACAGCTCATTTGGAGAGGGAGGGGTAGGGAACTAGAAAGTGAACCCATAGGGAACTTAGCAAGGAATTTCTATTTGGGAGGAAAAGAGGAATGGAGGATAAAGTCACTGAGGTGTGTGTGTGTGTGTGTGTGTGTGTGTGTGTGTGTGTTTTGTACCAGGGCTTGACCCCGGGGGTGCTTAACCCGAGGCCACATCAATAGCCCTTTTTATCTTTTATTTTGAGCAGGGTTTTGCTGAGTTGCTTAGGACCTCACTGAGTTTCTGAGGCTGACTTTGAACTCTCAATCCTCCTGTTTCAGCCTCCCAAGCTACTGGGATTACAGGTATGCAGGCCACCAGGCCCAGCGAGGTATATGTATGTTATTGAGTGACCTTTACAAAACCAGGTTTTGTCCGGTGTAGAACATCTGTGTGAGTTGATTAGTGGAAATGATGCCTTGAAACAAAAAGCAGTATTTACAGATTTCCAGAAATTCTCATTCTCTATTCTACATGATCTTTAACTCAGCTTCAGTGTTCCATTCTGCTCCAAGCAAGTTTTTAGTCAATACTTTCTACCTTGTTTCTAAAACCAATAGGAATTAAAGGAAAATATCTCCTGGTGGTAGAGAGTCCAGGCTCTGGGGCAGACAACCTGTTCCCATCCTGGATGTGCCGCTTACTCACCTTTGGGCCTTTGGCAAGTTGCTGAGTTTCTTTGTGCATTATTGTCCTCAGTTATAGGAAAGGGAGTAGCTAATAATCCTTCCTTCATGGTCGTTACAAGTGATAAATTAGGTGATACCTGGACAGTGTCGGCAAGATGGTTAATTACTTAAAAACTGTTAACTCATTGTCATTATTGTCTGTCTAGTGTTCAGTGTTTGGAGAAATGCTCTAATGGACATGTGAGTACTTTTCCGTTCAGCAGAATATCATTTAACAATCATGAGCACACCTTCTTCTCCCTGGTTGTGTCTAATGATTTTGTGAAGCTTTTTGGAAAAATCTAATAAAGTTTTTTGTTATCAGTCCCTTAGGCACTGACTGTAATTTGGAATTTACTTGATTGTATTTCAAGTGTGTATCTCAGGGGTGCTCTGAACAGGGAGACGGGAGGACAGTGTGGCCACTGGATCCCCTGGAGGAGGAACTGACTTGCAGGCAGGAAAAGAGAAAAGTGAGGTGAAGGAGAAAAAGAGCAAGATGGTGGCGAACAGGATGGATTATTTTGTCTCTGCTGATGTTCCAGGGGGTCTAGGGATGGCTGCTTCTCTGGTAGTGTGGGATCTGCACAGGCTACTGCAGCAGACCGTGCAGTTTCCTGGAGAGAATAGCCAAGAGCTGGGACTGGCGTTGCTGGAGGCAGGGGATAGGGAAGAGCAGTTATGTGCCAGTAAGCCTGTAGGGAGGAATGCCCGGGTCCCAGGGTGTGTGAGTTGAAAAATGTTGGTGGCTCTGACCATATCGCCATCCACTGAAGTGTGTCCCTGTGGCCGGGCACAGGAGTGTCCCTTTCCTCACACCTAAGCCCGGAGCAAACATTGTGATCTTGGCCAATTTACTAGGTCACAGTAGCGTCTCATAGTTTAATTTGCACATCCTTTCTGTGTTTACTTTGCATTTTCCTTTTCTAGCAACTAACTCTCTGTTCTGGCCCTTGGTAGGCTCACTTTTCAAAAACTGAGTTTGGATCATCTTGATTTTTAGGAGCTCCTTCTATCCTAAAGAATCCACACTTCCTTATGGCGATTTCCCCTTCTGTTGTTATTTTGTCTTTGATATTGTTTTTACTATTCAAAGCGTAAGAAAAATTTAATAATTTTATGTAGTTAAAGTCGTATATTTCTTGTGTAGTTGCTGGATTTTGTGTAATAGTGAGAAAAGCCCAAGCTACTCTGAGATCATAAAATTCATTCTTCCACAATTTCCTTGTGCGTGTTGTTTTTTTGGTGGTGTACCAGGGATTGAACAAAGAGGCACTTGACCGCTGAGCCACATCCCCAGCCCTGTTCTGTATTTTTTTAGAGACAGGGTCTCACTGAATTGCTTAGTGCCTCGCTTTTGCTGAGGCTGGCTTTGAACTCGTGATCCTCCTTCCTCAGCCTCTGGAGGCACTGGGATGACAGGCAAGCACCACTGTGTCTGGCTCCTTTTGTATTTTTATGAGTTAAATTTTATATGAATACAATCATACTTGTCTGATTCATACATATTTTGGTTTAGTAATGAAATAGAGTCTTAATTTTGTTTTTCACCAATAACTTCCCAGCTCTCCCCAATATTTCTTGAATAATTTATCTTTACCTTGTTATATGGTAATTCTTGAAGAAAACTTACATTACTTGAAAACTAGTTACTGAACTAGCTCCTAGTTACTAGAAAACTAATTGGTTACTTGGATCAGGGTGGAGGTGAGTGGAAGGGTAATATTAGCATCATTCATTAAATTCCTGAATGAACTCTTTGTGGAGGTCTGCTCTCTGGTTGACTATTTCCATACTTTATTAATCCCTCTAGTTCAATGTATTTTAACATATGGTGTCTCTAGTCTCCCTTTATTACCCTTTTTGGTTGCAGGATTTCCCTGGATCTTCTTACATGTTTATTTTTCTGTAAGACCTTTAGATATTATCTAGTTCTAAAAGGAAAATTATATTTTGGGGGAAGGGCTAAGTTAAACATAAAGCTTAATCTTGGGAGAATTCTTTATGCTATTGAACCAATTGGTTCCCATTGGTTCCCACTTATTCAAATCTTTTATCAATCTCCGTAGTGTTTTAAAAGTATTTTTTTCACATTTATCCTCCATAGTCTTTTTCTGTAGATAAATTATTTGCTATGGTTTGTGACAGGTACTGGCTCAGTCTTTCCATATTTCCAGGAGTATTTAGGGATGAGAAGGGAATGAGAGTGTTTCCTAGACACTGTAGAATGAAGTCTCTGGAGGATGTAATGTATTGTAAAATCTCAGTATTTGCCTACATGGATGTGATTGACTCATTTTTTCTTTTATCTTTCATTTAAAAACCCATATTTTGAGGGGCTGTGATTGTGGCTTAATGGTAGAACACTTGCCTAGCATGCATGAGGCACTGGGTTCAATCCTCAGCAGCACATAAAATAAATAATTAAATAAATAAAATTAAAAAGACCATATTTTGAATTGGTGATTGACTTGCAGAAACTTTTGTTTTAAATTTGCAACTGTCACAATTTTTTTTTGCACTCTCAAACTCAGAGCATCAACTAATCAGATCCTTTTGCAGTGTTCTGTACCATTGTCTTATATTAATTCATTTATAAGGAAGCACATAATGAGCACTTACTGTAAACCAAGCATAGGAATATGAAGAATAGTAAAACAAGGTCCCTTTTGTTAAGATGTTTGTGGTTAACTGGGAGACTCACATGAAAATAATAAAAGAAGGTGATATACATTCATGAACGTACATGCAAGATGAAGTTGGATATAAATGGAGGGCTTAAGGCTGTTCTGGGGCCATCAAGGAAGGCTTTGCTGAGGAGGTAGTATCTGAAATTGGACTATTTAGATGAGTTGCTACCAGGTGGGCAAAGCAGAGGAGGCTGCTCCAGATAGAGAAATTAGCAAGTGCAAAGGCACTGAGGCAAGCAATTCAGTCTTTGGGGGTGTAATAGGAGATGAAGCTTAGCCAGTAGGCAGATACTAGATCTTCAGAGTTTTATGTGACATGCAAAAGAGGTTGTACAATAATCTGTAGGGACTGAAGAAAATTATGAGTAAGAGGCAAGATGAGATTGTGGATTATATCACTCTGGTAGCCATACAGAGGACAAATTAGAAGGGCATAAAATCTGGGTATAAAATCAGGTATGCTAGCGTGGAGATGATGAGTGGGCCCAGTGAGAGACTATTTGCTGTTAAACCAGGGCATTAGTGTTAAGAATGACCCAGCGACCCTATGTAGGATTTGTTCAGCAATTAGGGATTAGAATCACCTGTGAATCACGAGGTTCTGTTCTGTATGCTAGACCTGCAGCAGCATACAAGATAGACATGCTCCCTGCTCCCATCCTGCATCCAAATAGGAGGAGCCTGATAGGCTGATACCTAAGCTGACAGATATTCCAAGCCCTGGTAAGTATGACAAAGCAGAATGTGGCAGAATGAGGGAAAAGAGAAGGTGGTTGAAGGGTGTGTTGGTCAGGGTAGTCCTCTGGGCAAGATGGTATTTGAGCAGAGACCTGAGGGGAGGAAGAGAGGGTGGGAATGAGGAGATGTATGGGACAGGGTGTCTAGGCAGAAGGAACACTGTGCAAAGGCCCTGAGAATCATGCTTGGCATAATTAAGGAATAGCAAGGAGGCCTGGGAGGGCTAGAGCAGAGCCATGGAGGATATTTAGATTTTATTCAGAGTGAGATGGGAAGGCCAGGGCAGGATTTTGAGTATAGGAATGCCTTGATTTGACTGGTAGCCTTCAAAAGGTTCTCACTTGCTGCTGTGCAGAGAATTGACACTGAGGAGTCAGGGTGTAAAGAGATCAGTTAGGAAGTTAGTTGTAGAAATCCAGAAGGGGTGATGATGGTCAGGTGGTGGTTCTGGAGGTAGTAAGAGGAGGTAGGATCATGAATCTGGCTTGAACCTAGAGCCGAAAAGGAGGCAGGAAAATGTGCCCAGGAAGTAAAATGGGCAAGCAGAGAGTAGATGACTGCTGTTCAGGAAATATCCAAGATTTTAAAGGCAGATAAGGCAAAAATATCAAGGGAGGATCACTGTAGCAAGACCCATCATAAACCCTTGCAGGGGTAACTTTTGTTCACTTATGTGCTTGTGAACTACATTGGATTTGTGTGCAATGATTATAGAGAGAATTCTGGAATTGCTTCACCCTGCAAGGCTGTATTAAATAGGGTTAATCACAAGAATATAGATGGTGTCAACTTTCTTGATCAATAAAATTGATAAACAGGGTACATTTAAATTTAACTTTAAGCAATTTTGGAGCCTGAGAATTTTCAGCAAAGAGTAATCAGGGCCATGATAATTCAAGAAATTGGCAGCCTGTCAGACTAACAGAGGAGAGGAATAACTTGGGGGATACAGAAAAGGACCCACAGATCATGGATCTTGGGAATGCGAGGAAATGAGTAAAGTTTGGTTGAAAATTAGAAATTGCTTACCATTATATCCACTTGCTTTTAGCTAAAAGCAAGAGAAAGGGCCTGGGTACTTTTCTTTATTAGCAAAAAGTTATGAAATATTCCAGAGAGCTGAGTCAAGGCTAGTTCCCTTATCTTTTGAGCTTAACAGATGAAGTGCTCTCAGCTCCAAGTAATATTTCTGTAAACAAAGAGATGTGTTACATCATAAAACTGAAATTGCATTAATGAAAGTTTTGAATGGATTCCAGTCAGGTGTCCCTTTTGTCGGACCCTGACTTTGGAAGGAGTTTTAGGTTGCTTTTAAGGATTTAGATTTCACCTGCAAAACTGATGAGGAAAGCCTCAGTCACTAAGTACTAGGTAAATTTCCATGCCACAAGATAAATAGAGATTAAAACTGGGCAAGAATGGAGTCTGCTCTCTTGGTCATCCCTGAGGCCAGGATTTTAGTTTCATGCGCATTATTATTATCCATTTAACTGTGTGGTAAAACATGCACAATCCTCTTTCTTTGGGTGGGTTCTTTCTTTCTAAATTTAAACTGTTGTCCTCATAGGATGAAAATTAAATCTTCAGTTACTCTGATAACCAGAGTGGTGGATGGCATGGGCTTCTCTAAACCATGTAGTCGATATAAAGCCTTTCTTCTGTCTCCCCATAGGGAGCAGTAACAGTAATTGACCCCTCTTTTGTGTAACCCTGTGGTGCTAATGATACACTAGGCTTATGCATATTCACACACCCTCACATACACATATGCACATAAACATGCACACACACACCCGACCCAGGTGTGGCCAAGAGAACAGCCCTGGCTGGTCCAGTTTGCATCTCTACTCGTGGAAATTTCCCTCTCCCATAGAGACTCAGGCAGTCCGTGGGCATGACTTTCATCATCAGTTCTGCAGATGAAACCTAATGTGTTATTCTCCTTCCCCCACAGACTCTACTAGGCTCTTTGAATCATGAATCATTCTTATTTTCCTTTAAGTTCTCCAAATCTAATCCAGTGACACAGAGTAGAGCTCAGAAAATAGTTGTCGATTGAAATTGAGAAGCAGGTTTTGGTTTTTATTATTATTGTTTGCTGTGTTGTTTAGATACTCCTGCACCCTGTTTAGTTTTGAATTTCTCTGGGAAACTCTAATGTTTGTACCTTGGTCTTGAGCGCTAGATTTTATGTGATAGTCTATCGCATACTCATGACTTCAAGTTTTAAAACATAGGCAATATTTTAAAGGGAAATAGCTTGGTTCCCTTTATGGATATAGGAGAAGCTTGAATAATAGGGCAAAACTCCAGTAAGTATGTATTATTATATATATTACCTTATGCATACATAATATTGCATTTTTATACATAAAATACAAAGTAAAAGCAAATTAAAAGTCAGGAAAAGGTTGGGGACAAAATGAAAGTAAGAGTACAATTAAAGTGCATGGCAGAATTACCTAAGCCTAAGATACAAAGGGCACGATTTTGGCTTTAAGCTTTCTCTCAGCCATTGGGAAGAATAAATGCTAGTGGAAGTAAAGATAAATCAGTTTGCAGGATGTTTATAACTACTCTTGGCACCAACATCAGAAAAGACTCTCCCAGAATCCCCATAAAGAATACACTATGTTTTCTTATGAAAGCCATTGAATTTTTATAATGCTGATTCTCCTAAAACCTTTTTGTGTTTTAACAGCATGGCCTCAAAGCAAAATTGTAAAAGCAATTGGCAAGGGAGCATAGGGTGAACCAAGAAGCTAGGCCAGAATTATGCATAGAAGATTGTTTGGATCTGCTTTAGTACTCAGATAAATGATTGATATACTCAGGGGCTTTAAATAGGTGTTCCTTGTGGGAAGTGGGGTACATAGAAACAGTCAGCAAAGTATGAAAGCTTTTAAGGCCATCAATTCCCAAAGTCTGGACTATATGCTTAGTCTCATTTCCCACATCCCTGTTTATAGCCACTGTTTCCTCCAATTAGCCAAGCAATCTCTCTTTTCCATCCCAGATCTTAGCTTTGTGCATTGTACAGGGATGTAGAAACAGCCTGAGCACCAAACAGAGCAGCAATTTGACATATTTCCTTGCAAAAAAGTATAGTAGTGTGAGCAATAAGACTTTCCAACATAAACAACATAAGCATATGCTACATTAGGATGAAGTTCTGTGGGGAAGTGGACTGGGTATGAATCAAAGCAGAAAAACTAACATATAAACCTTTCCACTGACAAAGAAGAGCTTGAAATTGGAGAAGAAATTATATTACTTGTAATCCTATAAACTTATGGTGATATCAGAGTAAAACTTCTTGGAGGTGGAAAACAAAACTTCAGGAGGATACACGAATTTTTTTTTTCTTCTTTTTTTGCAGTGCTGGGGATTGAACCCAGGGCCTTGCGCTTCCAAGGCAAGCACTCTACCAACTGAGCTATATCCCCAGCCTGTGAAGATATATTTGTTTTCATTTTTACCTGTAGACTGTACATGAGCAAGTGTGTTTGAAGACTGCTAATCTACTCCGTATCCCAGGGCCAAAGCGCTCTTAGCTTGGAGTTTTCTTACTCTTCTTTGCCCCACGTTTGGCTCACTCTGCTCCAGATGGAGTGACTTCTTGCTGTTCCTCCTGTGTATCACCAGACTTGTGCTGGTTAACTTTTCATCACTGTGACCAAAATACTTGACAAAAACAACTTAGAGGGGGAAAGATTTATTTTGGCTCATGGTTTCAGAGGTTTCAGTCCATGGTTGGCTGGCTCCATGGCTTTGGGCTGAGGTGAGGCAGTACCTCACCTCAGGGCCTTGAAAGGGTATGACAGAGGAAGGCTGCTCAGTTCATGGCATCTGGGAAGCAGAAGGCCAGAGAGAGAGAGGGAGGGGCCATGGACAAGAAATACATGTCCCCAGTGACTGACTTCCTCCAATGCTACCCCACCTCCTACAGCTTCTGCCATCTTCCAGTAGTTCATTTAGCTCTCAGGTGATGAATCCCCAATGAGGTCAGAGCCCTCGTGGTCCAATCTCGTCTCAAAAGCCCACCTCTGAATATTGCTGTATCGGGGACCAGACCTTCAATACGGGAACCTTTGGGAGATCTTCCAGATCCAAACCATAAGAATGTACTTTCTAATATCAAATCTTTGTACTACTATTTCCTTTCCAGAGATTACTCTTCTTTTTTTTTTTTAAATTTATTTATTTTTGATTTTTACATACTTCATTTTGATTCAGTGTACACAAATGGGGTACAACTTTTCATTTCTATGGTTGTGCATGATGTACATTCATACCATTTGTGTAATCATACATGTACCTAGGGTAATGATGTCTGTCTCATTCTACCATTTTTCATACCCCCACCCCTCTCCTTCTCATTTCCCTCTATGTAATCTAAAGTTTCTCCATTCTTCTCTTACCCCCCAACCCCCAACCTGATTCTATATCATCACCCACTGTCAGGGAAAACATTCGGCCTTTGTTATTTGGGGATTGGTACACAGTGGAATACTACTCAGCCATAAAGAAGAATGGCATTTGCAGATAAATGGATGGAATTGGAGAATATCATGCTAAGTGAAATAAGCCAATCACTCTTCTTTACTTATCTTCTTGACTGACCTTTACCTTCAAGTCTTTACTTAGGTTGTCTGTGAGGAATGTCTTAACCACCTGTTTAAAGAGCACCACTTCAATTAAAAAAAAAAAAAGCATCCCATTATTACCTATAACATTTTGACTTTTTTAGGTTTTCTTAAAAAATGATTTCTGACTGCAATTTTCTGTAGTCAGAAAAGGGCCTATATGATGCAAATTATTTGAAATTTGTTGAGTTGTTTTCATGGATAAATATATGATGATTTTTAGGTGATTTGCATTTTCTACAGTTATATGCTCTGTAGTTTGGGCTTACAGTGTTCTAAATATGACAGTTACATCAGGTTTATTCTATGACTGAAATCTTCCATGTGCATACTGATTTCTTGTGTATGTTAGGTCCATCAATCACTGATAAGTTTGCGCTGAGCCTCATTACTATAACACTGGATTTGTTTACTGGTCAATTAAAACTAAACCACTATTAAATATTCCAAAAAAAAAAAAAAAGAGCACATTTCCCACCTGTTGGTATTCATGGCTCCTCTTCCAGCCTCATTTTCTCTGTAGGGCATACCATCTTCTAATATATTTTGCTCCTAGTCTTCACATTGTCTCGTCTTCTTTCACAGGAGAGCAGGGAGTTTATGCATAGTATCCTTTGGTATTCCCCAGGGCCAGGGATAGTGCCTGGTACACTGTAGGTACACAGAGGAGCTTACTCAATGAACAGACTTGTATTTTGTGCAGTGTTCACAGATCAAGTTCAGTGTTACTTTTGAATTTTATTAACAACATAGTAGGAAGCAGGGAATAATTAATTGTTTCCAGTATCGACTCTTTAATAGACTCAATTATTATTTTATGGTATACTGAATTTGAATTTAAATTTTTCTTCCTTGTATTTTCCTTTTTTCTTGGCAGTGATGTTAATTTTAATTTATTTTGTGATTTATCTTGCTTGAATTTTTTAATTAAAAAGTTTTTAAAATCTTAATCAAGTACCTATGTATCTTAAACCATCTTACATCCATTTTAGACTGAGTTGAAATCAATGTAACTGTGTGCCACGGGGCTTTGTGGCTGACTGCAAGACCAGTGGAGGAGAAGGTATTCAGGAAACTTGGGTGTTGCTTTTGCTTCCTGTCTCCCCCTCCTCTTGGGAGTATGACCTCCTGGAATATGACCAATGAGAATAAAAATAAAAGATGTTTGTAGAAGCACTTCAACAGGAAGAAACAGGGCTATTAGTATGCCTTTTTCCAAAATGTGAACTAAGCCTGAGGGTAGAAGGACAGAATTTTGGTGAGAAATTGGTTTATTTTTCTTTTCTTCTTTTTACTTTGAAATCATTACAGTTTAATATTTTGGGTTTGAAACATTTGACCTTCAAAATTATTTCTCTAGCACTCAGAAGCTTGACTGCTATAGTTGATTGAGTAGTCTACATTTTTTAATGATGGAGAATAGAGGTGAAGTACACTTAAAATGATAGACGTCTTTTTATAAATATTTGCAAAAACATTTTGGGTCACATATTTACTATTCTCTCTCTCCATAGTTCAATAGCTTTGGATTTTTTTCCATTTGCTAAATATGGCATATTAGTTATTTTAAAAACCAATTTACTGAAGTATGATTGACATACTAAAAGATGTACATATCTAATATTTACAACTTGATGAGCGTGGAGATAAGGGCATACCCATGAAACCATCACCACTATCTGTACATAACCTTGTCCATCACCTCCAAGAGCTTCCTTCTGTCTCTCTGTATTTGTGCATGTGTGGCTGTGTTAAGACCACTGTCACTGAGATCAGTCATCTTAGCAAACACAGTATTGTCATCTACAGACATTATGTTGTAAGGAGATTTCTAGGATTTTTAAAATCCAAATTTGGTTTCCACCTTATTCCTGATGTTAACTTGCTCATCTAAGAGATGGAGTGTCATTGGTAGCACCAATGAGCCCCACAGGAAGACAAGAAAGGAAAGTAGATGCAATAGATGTTTCTACCCCTATTTGGTGTAGTTACCTTTTTCTGTTCTGCATTCTTGGATAAAGTAAATTAGGAATTTATAGTAGAGGGGTGTGTGTGTGTGTGTGTGTGTGTGTGTGTGTGTTGCTGATGGTGTTAGGGTTGTTGTTGATGGTAGGATTTACTGACTGTTGCTGTTGGTGGAATTGAGGTGGTGGTGGTTGTTGGATGTTCATTGCTGTTGGTGTTGGGGTGGTTTTTGATGGTGTTGATGGTGGTGGTTGCTGGTGATGTTGAAGTGGCAGTAGGTGGTTGAATAGTTGCTGCTGGTGTGTTTGGGATGGTTGTTGGTGATGTTGGTCATCATGATGGTACTGGTGGTGATGGTGAAGTGGGAGGAGGAACAGGTAGTGGTAGTGTATAGCATTCTTTCCACCAATCCATAGTACAATCTGTGCTATATGAACTAAATACAGTTATTTTCATTTCCATCTATTCCTCAGGTCAGAATGTTAAGACCACTTTTCTATATGTGGTCCTTTGGGCTCACTCCAGCCTTTAGCAAGTCGAGCTGTTGAACTGTTTGTGTCTCTGATGGTTGCTCATGCGCACGCAAAATTTCTTTAACTCACATAGCTTCTCTGTTTCTGTCAGGCTAAGGAATTTTCAGTCTATTATCTTATTACCATTTCAAATCCCTCCAAGCAGAGGCCAAGGCTTGGTTTCCTGGGTAAGCAGCATTACATCTTACTGCTACATTGTGTTTTTCAGCTTTCTTCACACACATTTTCTCACTGTCTCCTGTACTTATGGGAGACGGACAAGGGGTATTATTGTCTTTATGTATCAGTTGAAAGTATGTTTCACAGACAACAAAACTGAGAAGCAGGTGAGACAAATCACTCAAGGTCAGTAAATCTCACACAGGATCAGAACAAAGACTCCATTCTCCTAACCCTTGATCCATTTGCCAGCTCCATTCTTTGTCTATGGGCAATAACCCACGCCTCCCCTCCTAGCAGCAGTGCCTCAGCTTCTCCTGGCCTGGATCATTGAGTCCTTGCTGTAGGTCAGTGCTCCAGCTCTTGTGCTGACCTCAAGTGTCAGGTCAGCAGTGCTATGTATAACTCTCTTCCCGGATCTTTCCACGACTTGACTGTGTACTTTCATGTAATCCTAACAGATTGCATTCATGTAAATCCTGATTCCTCTACCAAATAAAAGAATCTTTAGTTTTAGAAAACTGTACAAAATATATTCAGCATTTCTCAGGATTTTTTTTGTGGTGCCTTATGTAATATAGAAAGACAAATTTAAAAAAAACAGGCATATTTTACATGAAATATGATTTGCCCATTTCAAGTGTACTATTCAGTAATTTTTAGTAAATTTATCAAATTATAAAGTCATCATCACAAATCAGTTTGAGAACATTTTCATCACCCCAGTAAGATTGATCATGCCCATGTACATCAATATTCTTGTGTGTGTGTGTGTGTTTTTTTTAATTTTTAAGGGGCTCTAAGCTCACAAGACAAAATGCACAGAGAACAGTAATGACAGAGGAAAGCAGGAGGGGTAGGACCAGAATTGTATCATTTATCCAGGTATGATTGATCTTTTTATTTTAAAAAGAAGCATCCTGGTGGTATTGCTCTCTAGGTCTTCATGCATTTTTATATATGTAAAAAGATGTTAAAATGGGATTCTGTCTACCTTGGTTTTGACTGAGATCCTAAATAGCAAGAATCGTAAAATAAGTTCCCCCATTATCAGGTACTCATTCAGAATATGATATGAATTTGCTGGAATTGGTTATTGTGCATCCCATATCTGAGGTCGAAATGGCCTCCTGATGAATGTGTAGGGGTTGAAGGAGGTACTCATCCTTCACTCCAAACCAAGTGGGAGGAGCTCATTGAGTTTGGTATGTGCTGCTTTCTGGAACTGGGGGACATGAGATTCTGGAGTATCATATACAGTCATCCATAGGTGTGCCCTGGGGACTGGTTCCAGGACTCCTGGAAGATTCCAAAATCAGATGATGCCCAAGTACCTTAAAAATATGATACAATATTTGCATATAACCTATACATAACCTTCTATACTTTAATAAATAATATCTAAATTACTTATAATACCTAATACAGTATAAATGAAACATAAATAATTGTGCTGTTTAGGAAATAATGACAAAAAGTTCTGTTTATGTTTAGTTCAGACAAAAAATATTTAAAAAATCTAAGGTTATTTGATCTACAGATTTGGAACCTGTGGGTACAGAGGCTGACTGTACATCCAACAACTTGAACATGTGAGGCCAACCGGAGCTGCTTCTGAGAGCAAAGGAAGAGAGAGGACTAAAAAGAGATGGCCACAAGTTAGTGGGACAGGGCTATGTGAGGATTTTTAATGGATCCAGAGGATACTCTGGGGTCATTTAATAAAAGGATGGCACCCAACAACACCCTAAATGTCTGTCTGGATAACTGGAGGGGATGGAGTTGAGAGATAGAGATGAAGATAAAGATAGATAGAAACAGAGAAGTAGGAAGGAAGAAGAAAGGAAGAGTAGGTAAATGATTATCAGCTCTATTTTAACTATTCTGGATACATAGGAATATAATTCTTAAAGATCACACCAAAAGAGGCCCATTTGTAGTTTGGCCATTGGGAAAACACTATTATATGGAGAGCTTTGACATCTAACAAGACTGATCGTAAATTTCTCCATGACCCTCGTAGCACGTTCTTCCCCGAGCTTGCAGAGTTTTTATGGCCACTATTTGTTGTAGTAGCTCAGTCACTGACTTCGACAACTTCTGGAATTTTCATTTAAAGTATTTTTGATCTTTGACATTAGTTGGTGAATAGATTAATAAGAGTTTTCTATGTAGGCAATTAATATTGGTGATTTAACTAGAGATCTGAAATTAATAGGTACCATAGCACCTAGCATAGAACCTTTGATAGTTCACAAAACCTCATCCTCCTTCTATCATAGGGCCTTGGTATATGCTGCTCTAATTGTTTGAAATACTCTGGGAATACAGGTGTAAGCCTCCACATCCAGCTTCAGTATGTTTTTTAGATAAATCAAAGAATAAGCAAAATAATATTAAGCTGTGTGATTAATCTATGACAATTATATGGCTAGTGGGAACACTAAAAGAAGAATTAATAGTTGACTTAAGGAGGTTTTAAAATAAACTTCATTCTCATCAAAATTTTATAAAAGTTTCCTGTTAACACCCATGGTTACCATTTGCTAACCTGCAAGAGGTATTTCTGTACATACATTGCATAAACAGATAAAAGTCTCATTTCTTATTGAAGTTTATTTATTTATGTCAACTTTTCTAGTTATTCATAGTTTTGTGGGGGTAAATATTCAATTTCAAAAGATTTTCATGTTGACTTGCAAAAATACTACAAATTCACATATATAAAAAAAGTTAAAAAGCACATTATTTGGATCAGGGACACACTTGCAAAACTTGCCTACTTGGTAAGGTTAAAACAGCAGATCCATAGTTGGCATGCAGCTATAACTGTGGTATATTTGAATAATGTAATGGTTTGAACAGGCACAATTGAGGGTAATTCCTAAAAATAGTTAGAGCCTAGGTCTAGATGTGATTTGAGATCTTGAAAGCAAACTAATTGAGAAGAGTCAAGATAGTATTATAATGAAACTAAGACTCAAATCAGTATCATAGTAAAGGTATAAGTAGGTTTATTAAATAGCTAACTTAGCCATGTATCTAACCAATTAAAATATATGTGAAATGGGGGTTTTACTGTAATTTAATCACCAAATTTCCTTATTAAGGAATAGGCAAACTTTAAAGCCCCAAGAGACAAAAAGAAACTTTGTTATTCAATTGTTGAATTCCATACTTGTGTCTGTTGAAGTGGACATTTATTTTCATACTGCAAACTTTTTTAATGTGGCCCGAAGAATTAGCAGCCTTTGAACTCTGAAAGCTTAGGACCACTTTTGTTGGTCAATGGAAAAGATGCTTAAGGAGAATAGTTAAAAACAACAAGATAGAGGGCTGGGGTTGTAGCTCAGTGGCAGAGCACTTGCCTATCACGTGTGAGGCACTGGGTTCGATTCTCAGAACCACATGTAAATAAATGAATAAAATAAAGGTTACCAACATCTAAAAAATACCTTAAAAAAACAACATGATGTGTCCATTCCTTGAACATCTATTTTGATCTAAAACACAAATTAAATTGATGGATTAATCTTTTATCACTGTGCTTTTCTTTAAGTAAGGATCCAATCATTTGCGTTTTTCATTCTCTTTTTTGTATGAACCATGCCTGTAATTCATTACCTGTGAGGACTTAGTCACTTGAGAAAACAACCTAAGTGCAGACTTCATCTAGTTTTTTACGAAGTTCCCTCATGAGTACTATAGTTATTCAGCACTGTCTCTGTATGTGTGACTCAGCCTTATCAAATGTTCCCAAAGCTTTCAACTTATTTTTCAAAGGAACACCAACTTTCTTTTCATTCTCACATTTCATTGGTTTGCATAATATTTAATTAACATCACATAATTACAATGATAAGTAAAAATGGTATGAAATGTTTTTAAAATAGTCATGACTAAAAAAAAGGAACAGAAATGAACTAATGTGCTGATGGTTGGCCAACTTAGGCTGAGGATTTTGTGAGCTGTGGGCATCTCTATGCTTTATGGAGGGAATAGAGACTGTAGCTTAAGTTGGGGTCACGTAACAGCTACTTTTTTTTTCTTGTGCTAGTTTCAGGCTCACAAACCTGCAATTTTGTGCACTCAATCAGAGTTATAATGCTGTTTGCAATAGTTTCTGACACAAAATAGTGCCAATAGTAATACTTTACCAGTTAACTCTAAGCAGGTTTCAGTTTTCTATTTTTAGTTGGTAGAATTATGGATGACTCTTTTTTCTCTGTTACAATTGCATTTGGTGTATCACCATGTGCCTTGTGTTCTCCAATAACAGAATTTGCATTCCTGATTGGGTATCTCTTTGCTCCTCCTCAGGATTCTCTCTCTTGTTGGTTACCTGCACTTTAATGCAAGTCTCAACTTTTCTACCCGTGGCCAGGTAGATTTGTGCACTTGACCTCATAAGCACAGTGTTAGTAGTCTACTCTCCAGTTACTTTGGCAATATTAACCTATAGTCCTATTCATATCAGTTCTGTGTTTGCATATCAGTGATCCATCTGGTGGTCATTTCTGGTTTCTCACATTTCATCCTCTAGAAGTTGGCAAGGTTTATAAATCAAGACCTTGTGGATTATGATGCAAATAATTGGTTTGTGTGCAATTAGGCTAGGAAAATTTATTCCTCTTGGATGCAATGGGTGACTTTGTTTTTTTCTTCACAGGAGTCTCTGTTGTGGCCCAGGACTCAGAACATGTGGTCATGGTTCACATGTAAAACCACAGTTCTTTCCTTATAACCACATGTCAGTTTCATAACAATGCAATTAATACTTGTCACGTAATTCATGTGTGTTAAAATTTAGCCCAATGTGTAAGATGCAATGTATGCCTATGAAGTATTAATGAATAGTTTTTTTCCAAAATCCTTTAAAACTCTCCCCTTAGATCTCCAGCCTCTTCCTTCCTCTCATAGTCAACCAACTGCAGTTCCCACTGTTCTCTCTTGCCTTTGACGTTGCCTTTTCTTTTGTTGAAATGCTTGTTCCATTGTTTTCTCTACTTGTCATTCTAATACATCATTCTTCAAAACTCACTCAGCTGTAGCTTTCTTCAGGAAACGGTTCCTGGTGCTTCAGTTTGGGCTCTTTGCCCCTGATTTTTGCTAGCATGACGACGTTTTATAGAGTTTTTAAAATTAACTGTGTATGATACACTGAATTGTAAGTCTTTCAAGGTGAGCAGTCTCATTTACCTTCACACACAGGACGTAGCAAGGTGAACATGCTGGGTACTCAGCATCTGTTTAACTGAAGAGCCATGTGCTGAAGTTTATGTTCTGCAAAGTTCAAAACAACCATTCAGGTATAGAATTCTATCTTAAGAAGAGGCCCTTATAAAGGTTGGATTTAGAGAGCAGGAACTTGGCAAGGGACTAAGAAAGGTTAAGTTAAAATTGAATTTTTAATGTGTTGGAGGAGTAACAGATTTATATCTTGGCTACATATAAGTATTATCATGTCAGACCTTGAAAAATTTGGGTCAGCTTAAGTAGTAGATATATAAGTGGAGGAAACTTAAATATTGTCATCTAAGGTTGGGCATCTTAAATCATCCTAGGCTAATTTTCAGCAAACCTATAAATCTTAGATTAGTCTCTGGTAGCTCAAAAAGTGAAGATGGGGAAGTTTTCATGTAATGCCAATGCAGTTAATTTTTAAAGGTTTTAAAAAATGTTGATTATCAATGAACTTCATCGTTACCAACTAGATAAATAATCAAAACAGCCATTTAATTACCTACTATGGTAATATAGGAGAAATAGCATTAGTGAAAGAACATTAATTTGTTTAAGATTCAGAGAATCTGGCTCTATTCCAGAGATGCCTTACTCCAGGTTCATGACACTGAGTAAATTACTGAATCTCTCTGGGATTCAGCTGCTAAATCTACAGTCCAGTAATCCTCAACTAGTGGTGATTCTTCTCTCAGGGAACATTTGACAATGTCTGGAGACATTTTTTGGTTATCACAATTTGGAGAATGTTCCTGGTATTCCGTGGACAGAGGCCAATACTACTAAGATCCTACAATGCAGTTCCCAACAATGAAGAATTTTTAGCCCCACATTTCAATATTGCCAAGACAGAATCCCTGGGCTAGTTCATCTATGATAGAATTTACTATACCCTAAGTATCTCTTATTCTCAAATTTAGGCTGATAGTATTTTTAAAGCTCCAAATGACCCAAAAATATAAAATTGAGGGTATTAAATTGAATCATCTAGCAGAACCTTATATGGTGTCATAGTAATTTTCAATGAATTATATAACATAACCAGAGAACAATTGTAGCCCAAATTTACTACTATGTACTTTTTATGACTCAGCATTCTCAATTAATTAAATATAATTGTAGAAAACCCAGCCTAGATTATTTATTCTTTAGTAGTATGACAGTTTCTTAGTGCTAACTGTCAGATGGGTCTTAGCAGTATTTATAGGGAAGGGGAAAATTAATGCTGGAAAGCTTAAATGCTATAATTTAGTTGAAAACTATATTTCAGTAAAGAACAACTTTCAGAGATGTATGTACATCTGTCTGATTTAAAGTAAGATTCATCAGTGATAAAAAATGATATTTTGGTATGCTGAATTTTATGGCTTAGGATAGTTCAGAATGAACAACAATGTAGTACAATTGTAAATTATATTGAAGGAAATATGTATTTTAAAATTCTTGGTGGTAACTAGTGGCTATGGCTTATGTGCATCATATTTTTATAAAATAAAGGTTGACATAAAGAACCTGAAAACAGATTTCAAGAGCAACCACATAGATACCAATCACATTTTTGTAATTATGAGTCTTTAATTTGTGGTCTAAAATGTTTTATAAAGCCTCTGGTGAAAACATGCAAGACCTGAAGTGACTTCAGAAGGAGAAGCTGGAGTGGCTCCTCTTCTTGTTCAGCCTCTTCACCCTATTTCTCCTCCTCTGTTCTGCCTACTCTACCTCAA
Source organism: Glaucomys volans (assembly GCA_020662805.1). Classification (NCBI taxonomy): domain Eukaryota; kingdom Metazoa; phylum Chordata; class Mammalia; order Rodentia; family Sciuridae; genus Glaucomys; species Glaucomys volans. The sequence goes on from JAJEJO010004236.1 coordinate 127,508, forward strand.
ACACACTGGAATCTGCTTGAATGAGTCATTGAGGCTCCCAATTTGGAGCTCATGCCAGTCTCTAGGTGGTGGGCCCTTCTCTTATCTTTTCATCTCTGATGTCTGGCATACAGAGTCTCAAAATCACCCCCCTGATCCCAGACCTCAGGGTCTTTCACTGGAGGCACAGCCCTGACATAGTTTCTGACCATTATAAACTCTGGCTTTCCCTCTTCCCACCTCTTCCTGCTTCTCTTATCTCTTCCTTCCAGCTTTGTTTGGCATTTACAACGAAATTAATTTTTAAAAAATTTTAAATTTTATTTGTTCTAATTAGATGTCCATGACAGTAGAATGCATTTATACATTTTGATAGATCATACATAAATAGAGTGTAATCTCTCATTTTTCTGGAAATTCATTCTTTAATCTGTTAAAATATTACTCCTCCATTATTCATTTTATTGCCAAACAAATTCATCTCAAACAGCCCCACCAAGAAAATCAGTTTTTCAAAACTAATGCCCCCTCGCCCTGCTCTGATTATCATATCACATGGGAATTGACAGAGCATGAGCAGTGGATGATTACAAAACATGTATTTTACTCCGTGTTGAATTGCATTCATGGCATCACTATCTCAAGGAAAAGCAAACACATGCCTCATAATTGAGAAAAATGTTAAGTCAGCAAGCTTATCTCTAACTCACTATGGTAAAAGAGTTGAGTGTTTTCGAGCTGTCAGTTGTTTCTCTACTGCTAAATCATTTCCCCTCAAAACTGAACTGGTATACAGGTAAACTTTAAGCCATCAGTTGAGATTATGGACTACTGCCATCATCAGGTTTTACTCCAAAATGTCCCTGGGGCCTATTCATCTCTGGTTTGCAATGCACTGTTATAGTATTAATCATTTCTTCACATGCCAACAAGGAAGATGATAATGCATTGGATGCTTCTCTTCCTTCTGCTTTGTCATCCTGACCCTCATTGTGCTGGGTTGATTTTCCCATTAATGACACACACAAGGTCCAGTGATTTGCTTTGTGCTTACTGGGCATCATTTCTCATATCAGATTTTTATTGGGTCAGTATTATTATAGTCAATAATCTTGGAGCTAATTTACATAGCATGTTATCTGGCTCTGCCACAGCCAGCACACTTGTGAATAAAGTGCTGATAGTTGTCAGAACTGAAGGGACATTTCTGTTATTTCTGATCAGCTCCCAAATTCATGTGTGGATACCCTGGAGGTAATTGTCAGCTGCTTTATTAATAAAATGGTTTGTGCAGTGTAGTCGTGTCTAATGAGTTGCCATATGGTACCTTAAAATGCCATCAAATGGGTAATCAAAGTTTAGGAGCAAATTTCTCGGAACTAATAAAACAACTGTGATGTATAGAGTGAGCTTCATTTGGAACAGTGCGTCTCAGTGTCTGCAGCTTTGTAAAGGCTTTGTCTCTCAGGTCTTTGGGTAGAGAAAACTTTTAAATGGGTCTGTTCAGTACATTTAGTACTTTCTTTTTTAGAAAAACAATATATATCTAATATTAAAAAATATGAAATGGAAGAATAAAAATTAAATTACTCTGTCCCCCCCAATACCACTCTTGGGATGCTTTCAGATAATCATAGAATAAAAGTAGAGATGGCAACAGGGTCTTCTATATAAAGTTTAAAAATATAAATGTGTCATGGTGTATATAGCTCTCCATCTTGATTTTTCAGTGAATTTGCCAAGGGAGTGCTATGTGTCAGGATAAGGAGGTCCACTTTGTTCTTTTTAGCAGCAGTGTAGTGCTCCAGATCATAGGTGCATTCATGGTTTGGGTAAGTCTTCCATTATTGAAAAACAAAATTATTGCTAATGCCTCACTGTTATGAACAATAACAGTGTTCATATATATTTGTCATACACTGACATTTCTATAGTATTGACATTTAGAAATGCAATGGATTTCTCAACAGTTGGGCATATTTTGAATTTTGATGGATGGATATTTTCAAATTATTTCTCCCCAAAGATACTGTATTGATTGACAAGTTCAACTAGCACTGAATGGAAGTTCTCATTGCCCCACACCCTCATGAATGCCCCATGCTCTTCTAGGTAGAGAAATAGTTTTGGGGTTCTTTAATGTTTTGGCCCACATCCCCTAACCTGACTACCCTCATCAAATGGGATCTTATTTTACTGAATGGTAAGACTAAAACAATAGAAAACAAAAATAGCAAGAAGCAACTCTAGAAATGGAGATCTTTTGAATAGCTTAACCCTAAACGGTAAGCAAGGCAAACATGGCGACTCCTTTGTCACCAGCAAGGGCTTTTGCTTCTGCCTGTGCTAAATCAAAGTCATCTAGTCTGAATCACAAAGAGAACTGACCAAGGCTGGCTTGGTTTGACTGGTCAGTGAGTAGAAGTGTTTTCTACACTTCCTTCCCCAATGTCCCAACCTGAGTCTTGGATCTTACTACTTCCATTGAAGCAAGCCACACTTACTAGGGTACAAACGAAAGAGCATTTGCTTTGTCACTTCACAGTTGCCCTTCTCAGATCTTCTCAAGGGAGATGGCAGTTTCTGGACCTGTAGCATGTGTGTGAAAGGACTGGTCAAAGAAAACCACATTTGAGGAAATGCACACATGCACACAGAATGAGACAGAAAGAGAGAGAGAATTTATTCCAAAGGAGTCCAAAACAATGGGGGAAGAGAATGTAGAAGAGAGAGCACTAATTGGGCATTACCCCACCTAATGAGAGGAGGAACACAAATAAGTTATGAATCTGATCAGTCATAGCTTAGAACCTGGTAGGGTGAAGCAGAAGGGCAGGTGGTAGAGGAAAGCTGAACTTCCAGAAGCGACCAATCAACATTGTGTTAGATATTCCCCTTATCTTTGGGATTCTTGTCTTTTTTAAAAATTTAAAAAGAAAATTTAATTTTTTTTAAAAAAATAATTATTTTATTTGTTCTAATTTGTTGTACATGGCAGTAGAATGTATTTATACACTTTGATGGATCATACATAAATGGAGTTTAATGTCTCATTTTTCTGATTATATATATTATAGGATCACATTGGTCATGTAGTCATATATGTACATGAGGTAATAATGTTGGGATTCTTGTCTTAATCATTCTTCCTTTGTAGTCAATTGGAGTTTCTCGTCATGCTCCTTTTCTCGATATTGTAAAATTTGATATATTTACATTAATTTTTTTTCTATTTTTTTTCAGATATTAGCATTTGCTACATTTTGATTTGCTCTATATTGTCAGTTCCTTCCCTTTCTGCATTATTTAAGACAACACATTCACTAACGAAATCCAATCTCAATCTTTTCATTTAAGTGTGTTTTTTTAAAAAAAACATTTATGGGTAATAGATAATATTGCAGAGATTGCCTTATGCTGCAGTTCTACCTGTGTTCAATGTCATCTGTGTCTCCTACTTCCTGTATTATGAAAACAGTTTATTAAAAGTATAGGAATGCCAATTTTTAAACAACTTTATTAGGAAATAAGTAGCCAAATTATTTGTTTTATAGTTTAAAATTAATTTACATAATACTCATATATGTGAGAAATTCTAAGGCATGTCTACTCAAATTCTGTACCAAATTTAGGAAGTCATCTACGAATGGATTATCAAGAGAAAGAACAGGATGGATAAAATATCTGTCATTTCATTTGAAGGAAAAAGGTCACTCCTCATGTCACTTAAATGCTAAATTTCCTTGACTTTTCCCATACTTCCTGTTATTCCTCTTGTCTTTGCATTGGAGATAGTTGGAATGTGCATTGCTCCTTTCACTTTTGCACACAGGATGGAATTTTGGGAAAACGATAAAAGTTTTTCAGTCTTTCCCTAGACAGAAGTTACAAGCCAGGTATTTTAAAACAATTTTATATTAAATGACATTTAAAACTAGTTCATTTGTATAAATCAATAAATTTCCTTTTTCCCCATAAATTCCTTATACTTATTTTTAAACATTTGCTACTTGAGTTAGCACTACAAACTGTATAATCTCCAACTAACTTTCGAATCTGAAAAAGCTATGTCCTATAGTTTGTAGTTACTGCAACAAATTCTACTTAGAGAATGAACTATTACACATGCACAATGTGTATTTGATGAAATGGCAAGCAATTATAGTTCACATAAACATGTACTGATCAGAATTGTTCACATATAGTTAAGATAATTGGATTTTTCACACAGTGGCCAACCAGTTAGATAATACAAATAAAAAATGCTGTGAAGCTTATTTATGAAGATAGTTTCTTTTAATGTTGCCTGAGAATTTTTCAGGTCTTGAGTAGGCAGATGCATAACTGAAAAATAGCATCCATATAAAAATTAACCTGAAGCAATTCCTGAGCATATTTTTCATAATTGAGAGCTTCTGAAGCTCTGGAAGAGGGTGTACTGTGGTCAGAGTTCTAGAGTAGAAGCAGGAAGATCTGATTTTTTACTTGGTACTACTGTAAATTAGTTAAGTGACTTATACCCTCAAGTCTCAAACTCCTCATTTAAGAAAAGAAGAGCCCTGTACTTCAGAGTAAGGGTCTAGTAAATGTTTATTGAATGAATGAGGCTTTTAAATATTTCTTCCTAACTTTAAGTTTCTGAAATTCCATAAGAATTTGAAAAAGTAATAAAAATCAGCATCACAAATTTTTAAAAAATGTAATAACTCCAGCCAAACATTCTATTTAAATATGTGTATTTACAGATTTTTTTTTTAAAAAACATTTTCCCCAGATGGTTGCAAAATGACTTCTGGACTCAGAGTACAGTGTCACATTGGTTGGTTTAGGGAGTATTGTGTTCCACAGAAATGTGACTCTGGGTAATGCCAGTTTGTCACAGATGGGGATGAATTAGGTGTCCAAAACACTTACATTTGTGATGCATAAAGCAACATTGGCAGCTAGTGGGGAAGATCTTATCAATGAAGTACTAAAGCTCTGAATGATTGCTTCACAGGATAAATGGCATCACAAACCAGAAAACTATTTGTCATAGAAACTCCCATGCCAGATGTTTTATTTTGAGTATTGACAGATAAAATGGATTCAGAGAAAAAGGAGCTATATTAGAAATATGAAAATTGGGTATTCTGATTTAATTTTTAAACATACTTATTTGATACTCATTTTTGAAAGAATTTTTAATATATCAAGGAAGAAAGTATTTTTGCACAAAAAACTCATAGACTTCTATGAAAAATTATGTGAATGTTTGTTATAAGATGGGAGGTTTTCTCATGTTTATTTCTCATCATAAATTATCTTTTACTTGTTATCATCACAATAATTTCACTGGTGTCATTTAGTAACATAGGAAGGACTATGTCTCAGCTGCATACATGTTTTTACACAGAATCTTATGTCTTTAATTAATCAGATAGTAGCTATTGTTGGCTTAGAAAGGAGAATTAGCAGTTTGCTTGGCAATCTACTTATTAATCCACCAGTTTTTATTATCTGGAGAGCTAATATTTATTGAGGACGTGCTGTGGGCCTGGCTACACTAGACTCTCAATGTGCTTGATCTCATTGGATCCCTCTACTACTCTGAAATGTAGATACTTTCAATTCTTGATGTGTAAGTTGAGAGTAAGAGCTATTAAGTGATGATACATGAGCAGAGATTCCATTTGGACTTTCAAAATGGCACCATGTTGCCTGAGGTCTACCTAAGTAGCAGAGAAGATATTTTACAATAGATCAGACACAGCCAACTTTGTACTAAGAGCACTGTGGACTGGACATTTTCAGATGTTTCCCTGGAACATTTAAGTGTCACGTTAGCTTTTGCTTTTTAATAGAAAGTTTAAATGGTATGAAATGACTTTATTATAGAAGTTGTTACTGATGTGGCTCTCCCCAGCTGCCAAGCCACACAGGCAGCCTACTGGTCCCTGCCAAGAAGTAGTAGCCAAGCTATGGAGCAGCAGAGCAGCCACACGTAGGTCTGGGTGGGTTGAGTGCGGGAGGCAAGCACGACCCATGGCTGCATGCCGAGGCGAACCCAGGCAAGCCCATCTTTCTCCCCGCAGCAGGCCTGCTTGCACACAGTGGGGATGCCTGCTGCAGAAGTGCACTGCAGCTCCAGATACCCCACTAAGCATGCGAAATTCAATGACTTCAACCTCCCCCTTCCCAAAGCAGGGACAAAATGGAGGTAAAGCAAACCTGAATGGGAGTCAGGGCCCTGATTAGCAAAAGTTTGACCCAAGTGTTACCTAAACCCCTAGACTAGCCCACTCATGAGTCCCCTCTAATACTGCATGAGTTCTGTTTCTGTTCTTCAACAAATCCTACTCTTCTACTCACCCATCCTGGTTTGTGGATTTCATTCTTTCAATCCACGAGACAAGAATCCAGAAAGAAGAAGAAATTTACAGTGAGCTGCTAAGGTCTGCTGCAACACTGGTGGGCATGGCCTGCCACTAAGAGCTACAGCACTTCTTGGCTGCAGAGGCCTGCAGCTGGTGCAGACCCCGCCTGCCAGCAGACACAGTGAATCAAGTTTCATCTCAAAACTCTGTTTTCATTACCAAACTCAACTCTCTTGGGAATGTGTACCACTGAGAAATTTGGACCAATCAAATCATTAGTCAGAGAAATGTAATCACTCATAACTAAGCCAGGCTCTGATGATGGGTGAGTTAGTTGCACCATTCTTGGGTCTGTTGTGTTTGGTATGGTATTTTAAAATAGTTGACAGGAAGCATTTTTTACAAGCAAAATATAACAGTGAAAATGTGGTGTATGAATAATGACTGAAGAGGGCAACGTTGGAAAATATATAAACAGATTTTCTGAAATATGTGTTTAAAGAGAAAAATAAATAAGTTTGAAAAAGAAAAAGAGGGAAAATGTTGATTGTCCACAGAAAAAGATTCACAGAATTCAATCAGTTTGATATAATAATGATTTGATGGATGTAACTAATAAAATACCAACAAAAACCCAGAGGTATGCATTAACATTGATGTAGTGTGTGTTTCACTAATCTTACTCATGGATGTGATATTGCCAACATCTTTTTTTTCCTTTCTATATTCAGTCCTTACCAATATGTGAGGTGCTGTCCGTGGTGCTGAACCAGCACTGCTTATCAGGGCCTGGTACACGTATGGAAATTTTCTTCTCCGCATGTCACTGTCCTTTTCCCCTAACTGACACTGTGCTTGGATCACAAGTGCAACATATAATGATAATGGCTATATTTATTGTTATTGGAGTTTTCAAGTATGGGATCTCAAAGACATTTCCAGTCTTAACAAGTCTAAAACCGAGTGCCTGATATTTCCCCTGAACCAAATTCTCTTGCAGTCCTCCCACTCTCAGTTAATGGCAACTCCATTCTTTGTTACTTTGGATGAAATCTTGGTATAATGCTTTATTCCACCTTATTTCTCACATCCCACATACATCGAGTCTACTTAAAAATGTGTGTTTGGAATCTGATCAGTTTTTACCACCTCACTGTGACCATCCTTGTGCAAGTTGCTTTGATCTCTCACTGTTACATATTTCCAACTAGTAATCTTGCTATGTGCTATGGCCCAAGGTCCACTTTGCACCTGCTGTTGCCTCTGGCTAGACAGATCTTTCATCATTATATGCATGACTCATTTCTGCGCTTTTTGAACTTTTTCTTCAAAATTTCTTCTCATTGCTCTTTTCTTTAGTTTTCCTGTTTAAACTTGTTTTTGAAAGAAAAGAAGACTCTCCCCTCATCAACAGTTTGTATTTACATTTTCCTTAGTATATCTGTGATCTGGCAAACTATGTGATTTTAATTAAATGTGTTGTTGTTGTTGTTTTCCTTGTCCTCTAAAAGTGTATGTTCAGTGAAAGTTGTGTCTGTTTAAAAATGTTTTATTTACTGTGGCATGTATAGTAATTCCTGGAGCACAATAGAAGCTCAATCAATATTTGTCAATGACTGAACAGAGTAATTTTCACAAGTAAATAATTTGAAGGGAAATGCAATGCCAATATTTAATTAGATAAATAGACATAGTTCTCATTCAATCAGATTATTGGTTTAGGTAAAAAAGACAATTTTTGTTTTGCATTGGTTGATGTGTGGTTAGGGTTCTGGTGTTTGGAGTTGCTAAAAGAGGTATGAATTTGGCCTTTCTAGATGCAGAGGACTTTGGCTGGAGTGCTAGAGTTAAAGAAAGCTCACTTAAAGCTCTTCAACCCTTCACTTGTTGCCTTCATTATTCACCATTGCTTCTGCTGAAGGTTTCTAGTGGTATGGTGATAAGGGTGTCCCCTCAAACAGTTCTACCTAGAGTCAGTTCTAGAAACAAGGCTTAATACTTGCTCTTGATAAAAACCATTTGATGAATTGCACCAGACACTAGGGGGTGCTGAGCACTCATTCAGAGTGGGATCCACAGTCTCATTGGACTTGCAAGAAGTTTAAGATACCTACCATCAGACTATTTCCATATTTCTAATTTCACTTAGCATTTCATATAAAACTTTCTTTTATTTAATATTGCCCTTATTCCCCCCTCCCTTTTCTGGAATCAAGAAGGGAATTATGGACTCATCTGGTTGCTTCTTGAATCCTCAATAGCTACATTCCCATGTACAAGTGGCAGTGATTTGTGCAGGGGGAGGATCAAGGCACTGAACCCCTGATAGTGCTTTTCCCATCCTTTAAAATGTCCTATCCCCCAAAGTGTAAAAGTATTTTAAGTGATTCTATCTCTGTGTGTAGGAGAGATATTTTAAGAAAAATGATTTTCAAAATAATTAATATTTATGCTTATGAATTCTTGTTCTTTCAAGTTTTTAGTTCCATGCCATGTACTTTTGTTTTTTTCTTTTTTTTTAATTAAAAATGTTATTAGAGCTTTATAGTTAAACATAGTAGTTAGGTTCTTCCTGATTCATTGCATGGAAATTGATTTTTGGTTCATAATCCCTTCCTTTACCCTTTCCCCTTTCCCTCCTGTTCTCCCTCCCCTCTCCCATTCTAATTCCTCTACTCTACTAGGCTTCCTTTTGCTGGTATATTAATTTGTATTTGATTAGTTCATTATGTTATCCTATTCTTCCCTTCCCCTTTCCTTTATTTTATTCTAGCTTCTGCATATGAGAGAAAACAATTGACTTTTGAGTTTCTGAGTTTGGCTAATTTTACTTAGCATGATATTCTTGGTTTCTATCGATTTACCAGCACATGCCATAATCTTATTCTTTTTCATGACTGAGTAGAACTCCATTGTGTGTGTGTATGTGTATTTTATAGATATGTTATAATTTCTTAAAATATTGATGTGGAGATTCAAGATGGCGGGCTAGAGGAAGGCTGCATTCCTACTTGCTCCGTGGATTCCTACTTGCTCGGGATTCAAACAGCAGGAATATGGCTCTCAACGAGATTTTATATTCAAAGCACATATAAGGGGTCCCCAGTTGCCGCTCCAGAACCA